>JAECUM010005691.1:0-60930 GCA_016617855.1 Megalonaias nervosa
GACAGACTGAGAGAAAGATAGACAATAAAAGTCGAGGTAAAAATAATAAACGAAACGACGCCTGACAAAAGGAATATGCATAATACTTTGATTCTTCTATCATTAATGTTTACTCATAAAAATCATTTTTCAAAAAATCCTCAGTTTTATATTTACCTGGAAGTCGAGTCTAAAATACTGCACAAATAGTATATAGCACGATAGGGGTACAACGAAACATTGGCCGATTAGTACAGGTATTTATGCTAAAAGCATTGTCTGAATTACAGGAGTTGCTCGGTAGCAAAGAAAGCAAATATCAAAGTTGAGAAACACTTCGATTGATGGGCTATGTTACAACTCGCGAAGAACACGATAACCTTCATAAAAGTAGAATTTCTTTGTATTCTGTTGTTTATTAATCCACGCAGAGAATTCTTGTACAATCTAGTCACCCATCGTTTCGTGAGCTATATATATATTGAAATCTATCACTGGGAGAAACATTTATATCGCCGCCAAAGTGGCGATACCTCTTCTACCGCCACTCTGACAATATCACATTTTGGAACTACTGTCTTTACTCGCTTAGAATGAATATCTGACCTCATTTATTCAAATCTGTATTTTTGCCTATTTCATTTTTTTGTTCTGTTCCTTCTCCCCCTTCCCTCTCTCAGGATGAACAGATCTTAATCTGTGTTCAAACCCTCTAGTACACACTTATTTAATCAATAAGGTGACGCCATCAAACAGGCTTAAAAACGAACTACAAAACATGAACAGTACGCTTCAAGCATTAACTTTTTAATTGGTTTTCCACATTAATCATGCAAATTATAAGTGACTGAACATACACGAACTGTTGCTATTCAATATTCTATCACCCATACAGTATCGTATGCGTTTTGCACTCTACAACAGACACATGTACACATACATACTTACTTATCTACATTCTTACATATACATAACAGTAGCCATTTTTAAAAATCTACCTATCTATACATCTATCTGTATCTATATTTTTGCTTGTCTTTATACACGTATTTTGTATTCATATTTAAATGGCTGTTTTTGTCTGTTCAACCAACCTGCCCAATTATCGTATCACATACCTGCCTGTCTACCTACCTTTTCTTGTCTCCTCCCACCCACCTATTTTTATGGCGTTTTCCTTTTGCTGCTAACTAATGTGTAGGTAAATAAATTAGACACACATAAAAAGCCATCCAATACTTTGTAGGTAAATAAATTAGACACACATAAAAAGCCATCCAACAGTTTATTTTCCCCTAATGCCGACGAGCTTTGATCGGTTTTAGCCATTATTTCACCTGTAGCTTAAAAAAAACAAAAAAAAAAAAACAAAAAACAAAAAAAAAACATGAAAAGGTACCCAAAATGACACAACGTATCAGTGTTAAGTATTTTGTAAATGGTGTTCTGTCTACACTCTACAGTTAAATAGGTTCTTTACTCATTAGTACCGGCATTCTGAGAAAATCCGTCTTAATTGACTGTTGCTGCTTTTAGCTTTTGCCAGTCAGTCTTCAACAGAACATCAAAGAACAAAACTTTATTGACATGACGTATGCAAAAAGCACATAGTCAATAGAATACAAAATACAAAATTCGTATAAATTGTTTTGCATAAATGAATGAATCAATAAATGAGTCGATAGAAACCTATGAACACAAATCATGAGAGAGAGAGAGAGAGAGAGAGAGAGAGAGAGAGAGAGAGAGAGAGAGAGAGAGAGAGAGAGAGAGAGAGAGAGAGAGAGAGTCTAAGTTGGAATGCATTTTACAGCTATTTATCTAGGTATTTAAGGTTTTTAAATTTCTATTTTTTAAACAATCCAATCCAGACTTTATACCGAACCGGTAATCAGAATTAAAGTCAGAAATAAATATACAATCAGTTAATTTTTCAGCGGTTCCGGTTCCATGCATTCTTTTGGAGAAAAAAAAATCCTAAACATTATTTATTCTTATGGCTATGGTAAGGGAAATTAAATGCCCATGGCCGTTCTTGAAACCAGAAGTGCGAACAACACAGACCTAGGTTTATCATCCCATTAGAGATGGTCTACCGTCATATTAGGAAAGGTTGATTTAGGGTTTATGCTGTTTTTGGAGGTAATAAGTAGGACGTGGATCCGGGAACTTTATTCTCGGAACGTTTGAGCAAAGAACTCGATCAGGCTCAAAGAATGTAAACATTGACGTTTTGTGATATTAAAAAGAATGACGTTCTGTAATATGAATTAGTATTTGCTCATTTTTGTCTCTAACTTTACATTATCGGAATCGTACAATATTTTACGATATTGCACACCTTCGTATTGCACTCACGTGTACAATACGTGTGCCCAGTAGTAGTATAGCGTATTAGGAACCACTTTGTAAACAAATCATGTACACTCATATAGTAGACGCTTTACGTTTTGGTTGCTTAAATTTGTTTCTGAATGAACTAAAGCAGCTGTTTCGTGGACTGCCACATACCAGCTGCTTTGCAATATACCGCGTTAACTTTTTTGATACAATGTTTAGGATTTAGGCTAGCGATAGACGCCAGACAGGTCATACAATTTCTGGGGTCCCTACAAAAAGCATGCAAGTTACAAGGCATAAACATGTCTTCTTTTGTTGGTAATAAGAATGGCAAAAAAATATACTTACAGGTTTAAATCCTGAATTTCCTCAAAATGTACTTCTTAGTTATGCAAATATGTCATGGGTTTTAAAGCTTGATTACACATTTCTAAATTGTACTGTAATTTCGACTTCATTCCAAGTGCAGTAACATTCCCCTTACTGCACTCAAAATGAAATGAACATTATACTCCATAGCGTCTTTTTGATAATTACAATTGAAAGAGTTCATATTTTTCCCACATTATGATTCCAAACATTCAATGACAAAACAAACACGCATGCAGATGAACCAAGATGCTGCTACCTCGCTGCACAAATCAGATGTACTTCATGTAGAATTTACACAGATAAATCCAGTCCATAATTACGGCATTTAGTAGAATCGACAATAATACCAAAATCTATTCATTCGAGACCAAATGGAAAAGTTGTTCCAATGCGCATTCATTCACAATATGACTCTAAATTTCAATTTTAAGTAAACCAAAACGACAATTTCTTTTCGAAAGTAATCTCGAGCGAGCGACTAAGTTCAAATTTAGCTGGGTGGAGTAATGTGCGCATTAATATTGTTGTTGTGTATTTATGTATCTTCGCTTGTGCATTTAGACTGGAATACAGCATAAATTCAGTTACTTTGTTTCTTATTGTGTATTTTTGTTTATATAATTAAGTCTTTGGTAGAATAAGAAAATGAGGATATAATAAAAAGGTTACTGCATTTGTATGGTAAAATATAAACTCGTTTTGTCGGTTGGATATACTGCACTTCCAAGGTCGTGCAGTATATCTATCCGAACAACTCGTTCATATTTTCCCATACAAATGCAGTAACCTATAAATAGAATGATGTTCTGTAATATGAAATAGAATGATGTTCTGTAATATGAAATAGAATGACGTTCTTTAAATAGAGGATCTCAACTGGATAATGATTTAATACTGAATTATGAAACTAGTTTCATAAATTAAATATTAAATCATTGCCCATTTGAGATTCTTTTTTCACAGTTTTTATTTCAATGGAAATTATTTAGATATAAAGAAGAACGAATAATATCGTTCATTCTGACAGATGTTGTGCCTTTCATTTGTTGTGCGTATAAATAGTCCCAAACAAAGTTGTACTAGTATTAACGTTTAAAAGTAGATTATGCTTTTCTTACAATCTATAAGTCAAAGATGAAGCGTCCCTCCTAATAAACAGAACATTTAACACAGACAAAATTATTTTTCAATAAAATGTACAATGCTCGTGATGTCACATTGTTTGATGCAGTACCGGTTAGAATGCAGTAGACGTCCATGTTGACGTAACCTAACATGTCACTTTTACAACTAAACATTACATTGTTGCAATGTTCATTTGAAAGAAGTTTTCCTGGATGCAGAAATTCCCATTTTTACCCTAATGTATTTGTGACCGGATATTTGCAGTCTTTGACTTTGAACAGCAGACTACAGAATATATATACAAATTTAATTTTGAGTCGGAATTGCATCACATATTTACCGCGTAAATATGCAGTGGTTGGATAAATTTCTGTCAGTTTGGAGACCGATTTGTCCACGTTCTTCTGTGAACAGACGTGAGTTTACTTACTTCTGTAAGCTAACATTTAAACCACGCTTGTATATATATATATGGTGGATTCCATGCTTCAGGTTTACCGCCCCCGCCCTCAACCCCAACTTACACATTCGCTATGAACTGAGCGATACCCTTAGTTTTACTTGTTGTGTGTTCTTGTCTTGGGGTTTTAGCCATTTTTCATGTTATGATATGTTATACATGACATAACAAGCCCCTGCGTTGACAAATTTGCCATATTCAGACTGACGAGACCATTTTCCCCCAAGTATTTTTGTGAATCGAATAAAAAAATTGGCGACCAAAATGTTCATTGACAACAAAACATTCCATAAGGCGGGGTTAAAAAAAAAGTTTTCCCACGATCGCAGTCAATCAGTAAAGAGAATACTGCATAATAATTTCATGGGCTTATTTGGACCAATCAGAATCACAAAAAGTGATACGTTCACATGTTGTAATGTCAAAAATATGAAACTGCACACACTATAGGCAAAGTGTACCGGCTATATGATAATATGACATAGAATGACGTTCTGTAATATTAAATAGAATGACGTTCTTGAATATGAAATAAAATGATGTTAGAATCATAGCACATCCTTCGAATATTGTATCTGTACATGGCGTTTTCGGTCAAAGTTCGAGTTTCTTCCTTCAGAATGTTTTTAAAATACAGGGACTGATCGTCCGGCGCATAATTGGACGGCATATCTGCATCTCCACTGTTGCCAGTTGCGTGCGTAATACATCGACAAACACGGCACTTGAACTCGTTTTCTTTCTCGAATACATAGAATCCATACCTTTCAGATTAATTCAGGGGCGTTATGCGTTGATGCTATTAGTAAACATTGCTTACCAATGTTTTACATTTTTTTCTCGCTCTCGTTGAAAAATACATTGTAAGAGAAAGAACAGGCGCAAGTTTTCAAGCTTGCCTATCAAAATATTTGCAGGTCAGGTTTTTCCCCGCAGACAAAATCGCACTTACACACTTGTGCCCTGCCACAAAAACAAAAAGAATATATAATATTAGGAAGTGAATGGTTGATATATGATATGATCCCCGCCTGTTATGGTGCTTTGGTTATCGTTATCTAGAAGATGATCGACCACGGTGTTATTTCCCGGATCGGGCAAACAATACAAGAAAATTGGGAAATTAATGGATGGAATAACAGAGCTGTGAGAAAAGATATAGAATAGAACAACAAATAAAATATACTAATTGATTGCATAAACAAAATGAAATTGAAGATGGTATTTGAATGATGCGCATTCTTTTAGAATTAGAATTACAAAATTTATGCAAATGCATCTAGCCGTTCTGTTATACGGAAAAGAATTAATTTTATCATAGAATCGAGCGACTGATCGAACTCAAATTGCCGACATGTCAGCATAATCCGATTGCTTCCGATCCTTTCCAAATTACTGTTGGTGACAGGTCAGCGTTGCCGCATTTGTCTCTCTCTCTCTCTCTCTCTCTCTCTCTCTCTCTCTCTCTCTCTCTCTCTCTGCCAACCTCTTCGGGTCCTCAACTGACCATAACTTGGTTGCAGTTTCTTCTCACAGGGTGGTGCACAGGTATGGAGCTATTTTGTTCCTTCAGATACACAAAACGCAACCTAAATATATGTCAGGTATTTCTTTTCTGGCATCGAACAATATACCCACTCGTGTTATGTTAGATATCGTATTATCGTAACTCAACAGACTAAGGATATGGTCAGTTTGCAACCTGATACTGATACACAATCCTATTAACATAAATTTATTGTCTCTCTAGTGGCCACTCGTATTCCGAACTGGGACAATCATATAACTAAACCTAATTAATAACTAATAGCATGTCTCCACTGTGGGTAAATTACAAGCTGAGCAATGTCGGGCAGCACAAGTCGATTTTCCTTGGTTAAGAAAATTCATAGCTTAATTACACAAATGAATTAATGGATTTCACGTCTTGTCTTTACTAAATTACTTGCTAAATAGCGACTCACTGACATAGACATGGCAAAATCAGTTCTTAGCATACATGATACATGTCATTTAAGGCAGATAATTAATTATGTGTGTGTGTGTGTGTGTGTGTGTGTGTGTGTGTGAGTGTGTGATTTAGATCTTTAACGTAGCTTTAACAATTTTTCAGTCATCTCGCTACGATGTCTGCAGTGTGACAGTTTATAGTGATGTCTAGCAATGGGACATCATACCGCAGACATGTGGCATGATGTCCCACCCAGTCACATTATCTTGACACCAGGCCGACCATTCCTAACACTAACCTCTTAATGCTGAGCGCCAAGCGAGGCAGCTGTTAGTGCCATTGTTTAGTCTTTGGTATGACTCGGCCGGGGTTCGAACCCGCGACCTCCCGCATCCGAGGCGGACGCTCTAACCACTAGGCCACCTGAGCGGTTGATAATTAATTATACCATTCGTAATGTATTGTGTGAATTTTATGAGTTACTCTGATACGAATGATAATTAATTATACCATTCGTATCAGAGTAACTCATGAAATTCACACAATACATTATTTCTATTACTTCTGAACGAGGTCATTCAAACACATTCAAATCAATCCGATCAAATTCCTATAATATATGAGTGATAAATGCATTCATACCATTAATCAACAAATAATTACAAACTTACATCAATGAACATACTCTATGTGACAGAAAATACCTTGTGCTTTTCCAGACTCTCTCTCTCTCTCTCTCTCTCTCTCTCTCTCTCTCTCTCAAAATGTTACATGCGTTGGAGAGTGAAATTCCCGGATTTTGCTCTTCCGAAGGGGACCTATGTAATGGTGCGAAATTTTGTAGATATTTTCCCAGTACATTCTGTTGTGGTCAGTGTGACACGTAACCGTTAAGATTGACACATGGGCTAGGCTAGCCATAAATTGGTAGCTTGCTATGGTTAAACTCTCTTGTTTGGAGGCATGATTGGATTTTAATTAGGACCCGCTAGGATAACGGTCCGACAGATATGTCCATGTAGGGTTAAGTGCGGAAATGATAACGTAGAGACAAGCCAGAGACAAATTTGGGGGCCATTTGAAATAGGTGTCATAAAATGATATTTTCCAGAATACGTATTAATAAAGCGGACTAGAGAGAATTATTCTGAGTTCGATGGGAGTGTTAAAATTTTGGCGGTTAGATTAAGTTAATCCTGATTCGCTAAGCTAAACAAGTGTGTGCGTGTGTTTGTGTGTGTGTGTGTTTGTGTGTGTGTGTATGTGTGTCTGTGTGTGTGTGTGTTCTCAGACGAAATCCAAGGTTTTAATTAATCTCCTTCGCGAAATTAGTCAGTCCAAATTTTTCTAATGAAAGGAATGTCTGAGGGACTCAGAGAAAATTAATAAACGATTTCTCTCGTTAAATAAATCGTCCAAGGGACGAGGGTCTGGAAGAATTTGAAAGACCCGGAACCAGAGAGAGATTCGGATTCATAGAAAAGGTCTTGGTATAGCACAAGGAAAACAGCTCCGTACCTGTGCACCATGTAGTGGGAAAACACTGCAACCAGTTTACTGTTGAGGACCTGAAGAGGATGGGCAGAGAGAGAGAGAGAGAGAGAGAGAGAGAGAGAGAGAGAGAGAGAGAGAGAGAGAGAGAGAGAGAGAGAACAGGCAGACAGACAGACGGCAACGCTGACCTGTCACCAACAGTGATTTTGAAAGGACCAGAAGCAATCAGGTTATGCTGACACGCCCGCATTTGAGTTCGATCAGTCAATCGATTATATGATGAAATTTGTTTTGTCAATATAAAAGAACGGCAAACTGCATTTCGCATAAAATTTATAATTCTATTTCTAAGAGAAAATTTATCATTCAATGTCATATTCAATTTCATTTTGTCTGTGTAGTTGATTAAATTGTTATATTTTACATACGAGGGCTCGTGTTGTTCTATTCTGTATCTTTGCTCATATCTCCAGATGTTATTCCATCCATTAATTTCATATTTTATTATTAATTACTCGGCCTGGCAATAACACCGCGGTTGATAATCTCCTAGATAGATAACTATAACAAAGGCACCATAACAGGTAAGGGATCATATATTATATCATATCACTCACTCCCTCACAGTCGTCCCCTCTTACGTTCCATCGTTCACGTTAATATCAGTTGTGGCAGTTGTTTTCCTGATAAAACAAAATAAATGCAGTCTAACTCCCTGCACCTTTACTTCTGCCAGGACATACATTCCACTCTGTAATACCATCAGAATAGCCTGTAGCAAATTTTACGACTGATATTTCACGGCTAATTGGCCTCAGGTCATAACTTTGCATCCAATACAAACAAATGCCGCATTTGTCTACATACACTAAATTTTCTCTTTCCGTAGACAATTAACGTAGCACTGGAAATTATTGGCTTTCCAGGATCTATTAATAGATTCTTACGTATGTCTTGACAATTATTAAAAATAATCTCAGTAATAAGATCTAATGGAGCCTTTGGATTAATTTCTCAGTGGCTGATGGGGTTGCAATGTTTCTAGAAGAATTCAGTAACTTCCCATTGATTGGGCTAAGTCACGTGAATAGTCAAGTTCGACGCAAAATGAGTAATAAGATGCGTCACGTATCGTAGATTGCAAAATATAATCGCAATAGACGGTGTATGTAAAGAGAGAACCGAGCAATCCGATTCATTCCGATTTGGGAGTCATTCTCATTTCTTGTGTTCCTGTTGTAAGTCTGCAGACGTGTTTTATGTTGTACTTAGATATTATTCGAGAGATCGCCTCGGATGCGGTAGGTCGCCGGTTCGAACCCCGGCCGAGTCACACCAAAGACTTATAAAAATGGTACTAACTGCTGCCTCGCTAGACGCTCAGCATTAAGAGGTTAGTGTTAGGACTGGTCAGCCTAGTGTCAGTATAATGTGACTGGGTGGGACATCTTGCTTCATGTCTGCAGCATGATGCCCCAGTGCTAGACATCACAATAAACTGTTACATTGCAGACATCGTAGCGGTATGACTGAAAAATTGTTAAAGCTACGTTAAAGATCCAAACCCCACACACGCACACATATTCAAGAGAAAAACATTTGTTTGAAAATAGTGGAAATAGAAAGTGCTCATTATTTAGATTATAATATTATTCTTGAACTGTTATAAATTATTCGAAGGAATTCTAGACAACGCCATCTTGACAAGATCACGGTTCTTCGAGGACCAGTACATTTCCGGTTTTGAAATTGATAAGGAACATTTCATTCACTTAGGACTTTCATAGATCTTTATAACGATTAGTTTGGATTCATTTGATAATACTCTTAAGTTTCTCTCACATTTATTATTTATAACTTTGATAATTAAATGGTTTGTTAAGTGTTACTGGGTTTGCTTCTTACTGTTACTTAGTTTATGACCATAGGGTAGTAACACATACATACATACATACATATATATATATATATATATATATATATATATATATATATATATATATATATATATATATATATATATATATATATATATATAATCTTTTCCAGGAGTGGATGGATGAAAAACTGATATGGAATCCTGATGAGTATAGTGGTCTTAGCGTTCTCAGAGTACCCTGCATGTCCATCTGGCGACCCGATATAGTTCTGTATAATAGGTATGTACTGGAAAAACTAGATGAAGGTTTACATCAGCCGTCTCATTTACCTAAAGCACAGAGAGAGAGAGAGAGAGAGAGAGAGAGAGAGAGAGAGGGGGGGGGGGCTAGCGGACAGAACGAAATAACGCTCATACACATGAATATATAGAGGGAGTAAAGACATATTGGACTCAACAACAGTACATGTCTTCTTATATTAATACCAATTTGCACTTCGATGTCAATTCTGTATGCCATTTACAAGTCAACAGTACATTTCTTCTTCCATTAGTACCAATCTGCACTTCGATGTCAATTCTGTATGCCATTTGCAAGTCAGCATTACTTGTCTTCTTCCATTAGTACCAATTTGCACTTCGATGTCAATTCTGTATGCCATTTGCAAGTCATGTCTTTTTCCATCAAGTACCAATTTGCACTTCGATGTCAATTCTTTATGCCATTTGCAAGTCATGTCTTCTTCCATTAAGTACCAATTTGCACTTCGATGTCAATTCTTTATGCCATTTGCAAGTCATGTCTTCTTCCATTAAGTACCAATTTGCACTTCGATGTCAATTCTTTATGCCATTTGCAAGTCATGTCTTCCTCCATTAAGTACCAATTTGCACTTCGATGTCAATTCTTTATGCCATTTGCAAGTTCTCAGAAGATGGATACATAGATTGACATCCTTCTGCACCGAAGAAACAATAGTATCCCATTTCTTTGCCCGAGTAGCATATATATATATATATATATATATATATATATATATATATATATATATATATATATATATATATATATAGATAGATAGATAGATAGATGAGAGAGAGAGAGCACCGCTGTTTACAGTGTTGAAAAAGTGGCATTTGTCTCTTTATTGAGATAGATGATGAATCTGCGAGTATGTACACATATTGTCCATATGACTACCACTGCATGGGAATATACTTCAACAAGTGGAAAACTGTACACACCTTCCTAGCAACCGGGTAGGCGGTTCTAAATGCAGTGTCCTTAATGGAACTAATTTTAGGAAGCATAATACAGCATTGAAGTGTACTGTTGCTGCTCTAACGAGGATGTGTTTTACCACAGAGAGACATATGCTACAATCGATCTAAATCGGTAGTAAATGTAATCTCAAAAATGTATTCATTACATATTTAATTTCTGAAACTTTGTGAACAGTAAAAACAAAACCAACCAAATGCGAACATCTCCTGATATGTGATGCACGATTTACAATTGAAAATGCCATCAATATTGAATCCTCCTTTCCTTCTTTTCAGTGCGGATGATTACAAAGATGGCTACATGGAGGCACTTGCAATGGTGTCCAACAATGGTCGTGTGTTCTGGCCGCCAATTGTCAAACTGCGCAGCACGTGCTCTATCGACATAACTTACTTCCCGTTTGACGATCAGATATGCAAACTGAAACTGGGGTCCTGGGCCTACGACGGAACTCAGGTACAGACTTCTTTATACACACGCTGGCTCGCGTTGTGTCCACATTCTTATGTGTGTATGTAGACTATTTCTAACAAATAGACATATTTATGTATCTATCACATTTTTAACTATATATTTTGTTTAAGTTCATTCTCAATTAATGTTTATTTTATGGTCAGGAATCTTGATACGACCACTTTGTACATCTTAATGTCAAAAGTTAGTTGCAGTGCCTTTTATTTTCGATGCTGATGCGCCCTTCGGACTATGGGATGTTCAATAGACATGATTTGTCCTTATGCATGTCGTAAGAGGCGACTAATGAGGACAGAAACTGCGATGGCGCAGTGGTTAGCATGCAGAACTCGCGACCCAAATTGTTGGGGTTCGAATCCTACCATTGGATTAGCCCGGGTCGGCAAATGTGGAAGTCCTGGGTCAAAACATTTTACCGTGACACTAAATAACCTATTTGTGTTGCTCTGCCGTAAAACAACAGACCCCCTCCAACCTCCCCCAACCCCCTCCTCAAAACCAATTAACGATCATGCCATAGATAGGTTTTTGATGGCACTTCTGCATCAGGGCATATGCCTCTGCTTTTAATACATTTTAGTTGAAAAATAATATTTTCAGGAATGAAGAATGGTTCTTCATTCGCATTGATTAAGTCAAGGTTTCATTCCGAATTACTTGGTTTAAGTACATCATACTGGACTACCCATCCATACTACAGGGGCTGACCGAGTGGGTTTGGATTAATGAAGAGATGAGGACCAGTTATCAAAGTTTGATCTGGTACACAATTTAGATTAAACAGTTGAGTTCAGCACATGGTCTACACGTGCATTGAATATTGCTAATTGAATGGTACGCTGACTTTAAATGAAGTATTGACACTTTTCCACACGTGATTGCAGGATTTATCCGCTTTTACAACAGAATGGCTAACACGTTGTCTATTCGCCAAGATCACGTGCACATAACAAACATTATGTACAACAGCATTATGTTAACATAGCAAATTTAAACTGTTTTATTCAATTGATTGCTATGAAACTGTAAGACTGCTGACCACATAAATTTATTAAAGAATGATATTCACATAAGATACGCGAATTTAAGACTGTGGTGTGTACATAACACACACGAATGAATATAAATGTGAAAATGTACTGTTCATACGTCAAATATGAAGACACTGTACTGTTCATACGTCAAATATGAAGATACTGTAATGTTCATACGTCAAATATGATGACAATGTATTGCTCATACGTCAGATATGAAGACACTGTACTGCTCATACGTCAAATATGAAGATCCAGTATTGTTCATACGCCAGATATGAAGACACTGTAATGCTCATACGTCAGATATGAAGACACTGTACTGCTCATAATTCAAGTATGAAGACATTGTACTGTTCATACGTCAAATATGAAGGTGCTGTACTGTTCATATGTCAAATATGAAGATACTGTCATGTTCATACGTCAGGTATGAAAATATGGAATTATGACAGAGTACTGTTTAATAAAACAAATGCTACTCGTTGTTATAGTACAACAGAGCGACATTCAGGTCCGTTATGTGCACGGCGTGGTTTCATTTCTTAACAAAAGGAATGAACCCCACACGGCAATCATTCCCGTCTGCCGTTGGTGTCTCACTTCTTTGCAGACAAAGGCTGATACATGTCATCAATACGTTGACCCTTCGGATCACCTCAGATCAGTTTACAGTGAACCGGATAACGCATGCCATTCACATAGCCAACACGACTGGTTCCACAACCAAATTATACTGGGCCAAGAGCCAGATAAGCCAATAAATAGAAAGTAATTGAGCAGTGTAATACATGGGATACGTGCATTCACAGGAATATACCTTCTGTTACACTTTAAGAATGACTATGTTGTAGTACATGATAACCAAGTTCATACATGAATCTAGCTACAAAAAGATTAATCAATATAGGTTATAAAACCTTCAAACCCTACTCATCATTTACATTCACTAGTTACACCACATCTATCAATTCCTATATAAAAACTACAAACAAACGAATGTAATCTGAAACAGACACCATTACGTCTAACAGTATTGTGTTCTGTGAAATTTGTCTGACTTAGTGTGAATTTAGGTATTATCTACATAGCTGAAAGATAGCTCTCGTAAGGAGACAGACAATATTACATCTGACAGCATTGTGTTATGTGAAATTTGTCTGACTTAGTGAGAGTTTAGGAAATAATTATGAGTCTTCTGACTAAGCAAAATCTATATCTAGAAAGAAAAAAAGGAACGTATATAATAATTACATACCTCTATGAAGGATTTATAGATCATAACTATCGTAAAGGAGACATACGTCTGACAGTATTGTGTTATGTGAAATATATATATATATATATATATATATATATATATATATATATATATATATATATATATATATATATATATATTTGTATTATTTGTTGGCTTTTCTTAATGACTATATGTTATATACATTTATATTTAGTAAATCAAATTAAGATCATCATTAATGTAATCATGTTTACCTGAATTTGAGTTAAAAGGTACAGTCTTGATTCTGACTTCAGAATCTTCTAGAGTGGATAATTCCACTAAGTGAGTATTTTCAGAAAATGGTAATTGCAACCTAGGTCAAGTAGAGGGATATATAATCTTTTTTAATAAAAATGACTCATTCTTACCTTAACATCTTGAAGCAGAATCAGTCTTATTTTGTTGTGTTCAGTTTTTCATTTGCGTGGAATTATTTATTAAAATTATTATTCACTGAAAATACAAAGCACTCATCAATAATATTCTTGGACATAAAAAATAATGTATCCTTTTAATGATTTCATACTAGGACATCTTTGCTTTACATTATTGTCATACATCAAAAAGGCTGTTAGTTTATCATCACACTCCAGGCCATTGACACATTAGCACGTTCGAGACTACAGGCACATCAACACGTTAAATATTGGAATATATTTGGAATACCACTGGTATTCAATTGGATTTTCATACATTTGGACTATTGATAGAACTTTTAGGACTATTTTGGATTTAATTCACAATACTGTAAGTTTAAAAAAAAATTTCACTCTGTATTCTAGGGAAATAAAATATTTGTTGAATTTACAAAACATGTTGGTTTTCGCTCTTTTCTATTACTTTAATTGACCATAGAGTGGAAAGAATGGAAATTTAGGGAATAATTCCGAATAATCTGACGTGGCAAAACGCTATCTTTAGAAAGAAAAAAAATGCAAGTATATAATTATTATATTCCTCAATAGCTGGAAGGTAACTATAGTAAAGGAGATAGCAGCCTAACGAGACATCAAGCAATATGACTCAATTCAAATTAAGATTCTGTATAATGGTTACGTAGCAGGTACCACGGATGGAAAATACGAGGTAAGAGAGTTTCTACAGCCAACACTTTACATATGTCCCAGAAAGTCGGTCGACTAAGTACGTAAAACTATACAAATCACAATCGCCCGACAGGACGAAAATATACACCATGGGTCATGCTGTACGGGGCGATATCTCCCAGACCATATTTACATCAGAATATTATACCGTTACTACTCTGTGCAAGCAATTCTGTGGCATTTACTTCAGCTACCCCCCCCCCCCATTTCTGCATGTATTTGATAAACTGTGTTACAACGAAGACTCAGGTAGGAGTATTCAGTGATTATTTCAATACTCTCGTCCTTTATCTATACCACCTCAACCACTAAAACCGCCTCCTCCTTTTCTGCCTGCTTCTCCTCATGCTTCTAACTACTACTGATTCGTTTTCTCCTTCAGCTTTCTGTCATCCTCCTGCACTTACTACAATCATACTGCCAACAAGAAACAATCTGGTAGCGTGATCTAGACCACCGCCATCACCACTCCCATTTTTTATATTACTAAGGCTGCATTTTCTAATGACTTTTAATTTAATGATTCGTTAAACTGTTTATTTCCTCTGATATTATAGTGTATACTAAAGTAAATTACAGCAGCAACAACAACAAATACTACTACTACTACTGTTACCAAAAATAAGAAAAGCACCGCAACCACGTCCAACTCCATTACTATGCTGACAAATGACTGATTGATTTGGAAAATATAATAAATCTAGTAGTGATATTAACAAAAATTATTAGTACTTCTACAACTGTAACTACTACTGCTACTACTACTACTGCTACAAATACTATTACTATTACTAGTACTACTACTATTACTACTCCTACTACTGCTACTAATACTACTACTATTACTACTACTGCTACTAATATTCTACTACTACTACTACTACTATTACTTGTACTACTACTGCTACTACTACTATTACTACTACTGCTACTAATATTACTACTATTACTACTACTGCTACTAATATTATACTATTGCTACTACTATTACTAGTACTACTACTGCTACTACTACTATTACTAGTACTACTATGCTACTACTACTATTACCACTATTATTGCTACTAATACTACTACTATTACGTCTAGTATTACTACTACTATTACTAGTACTATTACTACTACTACCACTACTACTATTTATTTGGTGTCTCTTATGATATTGCCACTCCTGTCACCATCCTAAGGTTGTTTAATTTTTAATTACATATTTTATATGCATATATCATAATGTTAGACTGACCAGGCCAGAATATTTAAATCGCAACATTTTAAAGTGTATTCGATTGATTAGAGTTCGCATCCTTATATTTTCTCAGAAAATAGCACATTTTATGATTGTGTGCACTACATGAAAAGGAAAGTACTCCACTGTAGTTAAAAGACCGTTTGTCCCGGTATAGAAATGGACTCAATGAATTTCTATATTGTTATTTCCACGTTAAAAGAAAGTTCGGACTTAAGAGTTTATAGACCCTTTGAGGCTTCAGGTGCCTATTGGTATGTGACTTCCTGGTTTATGACTAAAGACAGATATTCTTATAACATGCTCCCTGAATTTAGGTGTAAACATCTATTTATATATTTTCACAGATCGAAACACGTTAATCAGTAGATGAGTGGGAGTGCGAAACACGTTAATCAGTAGATGAGTGGGAGTTCTTTACCTATTACAGATTGCACTGACGCATGAATAATAGTAGACATCAGATGTCGGTTTGTTCCGCAACGACGCCAACACGACGACACAATGTAATTTTAAAATATTTATTTAATGTAGGATAAACATGTGAACATGATTTTTGTCTGTTTTTACTACCAAAAGATTAAATGTTAAAGTGTCATCTATTTAATTGCGTAATTGCGCTTTGAATAAAAGAAAACGTGTGCCATCCTTCAGCATACAGTGCCATATATATATATATTGATTTAAAGAAATGTTTTACTTTTGGAACTGTGTATTTGAACATGGTAATCAGGTTTCTTTTATGTTCGCACGCTACTGTCTTCCCAAATATAAAAATATCCTCTTTAATGAGTTTACGAGCTACATAAAAACTAAAATACCAAATTGTAGTCACATGACCTTTTATGCTTACATGGAGGATATGCTTAATGGATTCTTTATTATTATTGCTAAGATAACTGGATGTTTTATCTCTTTATAGTTCCAGGAGCATGTGATTTCACGTTCAGTCATGACTGGCAATTATAAAGCGTGGTTTTGACCAATTAGATTTTGTGTTAGTCAATGACAAAGCACTTTAGTTTCGTAAAGTCACTTTTGATTAGCTAAGAGCGAAAACTCGATATGAAACTCAAGATAAACGCTTTATGAAGTGTGGACCAGGACTACACTAATAGACATAAGAGTCTGGCTGATCTCATAGTTTACACAATGGATCTTAAAAATAACAACGTGAAAACAGAACTGAAAGCACAGTCTGCGAGAATACCATGAGTTGCACCGGATAAAGGACCTACAAAGGAGCCATTATCATGTATATGACCCTGAGTAACTGTAATAGCTACGTTCCACTGACATCTGACAACTGTATTAACTGAAGCCCGTCTTGCCATATCCAAATGCTTTTCTATTTCTAAATTTGATTGACATTTGAAGTAGCTGTATTGACTGAAGCCCCTCTTGATATATCCAAATGCTGTTCCATTGCTATGTTTGATTGACATCTGACGTAGCTTTTTTAACTGAAGTCTCTCTCTGCTGTCCGATTGCTATGTTTGAGTGACATCTGACGTAGCTTTTTTAACTGAAGTCTCTCTCTGCTGTCCGATTGCTATGTTTGATTGACATCTGACGAAGTTGTATTAACTGAAGCTAATCTTGTCATGCCTAAATTCTGTCCTACTGCTACGTTCCTCCCCTTTCTGAAGTTACGGGAGTGAGGGACCGGGAGAGTTGGTGCTTATTTCCCGAGTTTGGTGATAAATGGGTGTTGTTATTTTTTTAGGACAGCTGTCAGAAAAGAAAACAATGGAATATTATCTTTAAAATGGTAGGACAGAACGAATTTGAATCAATATCAGTGAGTTTGTCCATGGCAAAAATCTGTGTAATATCAAAACAGTAATAAAACTCTTAAAATCTTTAAGACATTCCTGTTGACGGAATTCTGTTAAGACTCTTGACCTGTAAAATGATATAAAACAAAACCAACACTGCTTATGCATAATGTTATAGCTTGCCCGTTGATCACCTACGTCCACTTTTCATAGCAATGACCAATATATCTATTTCACAGCCACAATGACATCATGTTGAGGATCGAACAGAAGTCTCGTTCTCTTTCACCAGATCTGCTTTTTAACAAAGAGTGACAAACTAAAAACTATCAGAGCAAGTCAAATCATTGTTACCAAAAATACAAATTTAATACGACCGATATATATAGGAGATATAAGGGAGAGGAGTGGATAAGCAGAGAGAGTATAGAGAGAGAGAGAGAGAGAGAGAGAGAGAGAGAGTACTTCATTTCAATTAACGCTACATCAAGGATTTCCATATTGAATTACAATAATAAGACGCTAATAGGGACGACAAACATTCGTAGTAACAATCACCTTTTTACTTTCATTTTATGCTAGGCATTTACAGTTTATCAGGTGACTAGAACACTTTAAACGGGTTTTCGTAATAAGCAATGCGTACAAAGAATATGTGAGGATATTAAAGAGGAAATTATTCTCTCTCTCTCTCTCTCTCTCTCTCTCTCTCTCTCTCTCTCTCTCAACCAAGGAAATCAAACAACAACTGCATAAGTCGGGCTTTAAACTGAGGTTTCTCTCTTTCTATGGACCTCAAGATCATAGTCGTCTTTTTCAGCGCACAAAAACCACAAATAATGTTCATCTAATCAACAAATATCCGCATATTCACGAGACCATAACTTCACACTTTATTGTTTTTCTTGCTTTTTCACATATGCATGGTTCATTAGTAAGCCTTTCCAAGCAGTTGATAGTTCACGCAACGCACCATGAAATACGAACGAAAAACCTAATACAAAGACTCTTTCCTGTCTATAATTCCTAAACACCTATACGTAATGTTATTCCGCAAATTTATTATGTTTAGACATTAGGAAGGGTCAAGCTTACGAAACTAATCCATTCTACCTTAACGTCTTGTGAATACTGTACATTATGACGTCTGCTCTTAGTAATTGTCTAATTGATCGGTTTGAGAAATATCTTCCCAACACCGACCGAAAGTTATCAAACAAATACTCACTAAAGCTTAACAAAACGGAGATGTAAAATACAAATAGCATGTGTACTAGGTTTGTTACGTTATTTACGCCTCCTCGTCCCCGATCACAAAAGTCATGCTTTTGGTCTTGGTTAACAATCGTTTACCCACCCCCACGCGAATCAACCACCAATCACATTCGTGATTCCTAAATATTATTACAGGTCTGACTCAGAATTAATGGATCTCATCAGCATGGTCTGCCACTCTCCATCAAATTAAGCTAAACATTATTACGGGTCTGACTCAAAATTAATGGATCTCATCAGCATGGTCTGCCACTCTCCATCAAATTAAGCTAAAGCATAGCCACTCGTCTATAAAAGAATAGATATAAAAGACCTGAAACAGATATAAAAGACCTGAACAGATATAAAAGACCTGAAATAGTATCAAGCTGAAAGAAATATGACTGCAAAAATCAATGACAAACAGTACTACCTCTTCCAGAACACAAACAATAATAAACTAAAAACAGGAAACATAAAGAAAAAACTGAGAAAAACTTAAGACTACGTAAGACATTTGCGCTTCAAATTCGAGTTAAACTCACCCGCTTGCCGTACCATAGTACACCCTCCTACGAATTAACTTGGTTCTTTAAGCAGAAATAAAATGACCAGATACCTAGTAACTTCCACTGCAGGCTACTATGATCAGTTCGCACTTTTTTTAATTTTTGCTGTCAAGATAGATCTTGAAATACCGAATAAACTGTCCGATGGCCAAAAGATAACTAGGCGTGACACAATACTGGCGTTCCATACTGCCCAGGCACCGACAAGCGTAAGCGACCACCCTTTCTTTGCAGTCAATTTCCTGGGAAATGACACCGCCTATTTGTTCACCATACGCGTCTCTATCTAGCATGAAAGGACACTTGAAATTGAGTACAACCAACACTGGTGCTACGGCAAACGCTTTACCTACGAACCGCTAATAACTACAAAATCAATGAAAACTCTGTACCGCAGTAACTGTCTTTGAAGTGGGTCATTTCTTTAGTACATCAAGTTTTTTAAAGATCGGCGGCAACTCCTGCAGCTGATATGGTATGACCAAGACACCGTACCTCTTTCACAGAATGTACAATTGCTGGGTTTCAGTTTCAAATCGGTTCTTTGAAAACACTTAAAGGCCTGTGCTTGTTCCTCAAGCAACTGCTCGAATGTACTTCCAAACACTACCACGTCGTCGAGATAGTTCAAGCAAGCTTCGTATTGCAGCTCATCTAAGATGGCTTTCATTAGATGCCCAAAGTCCTGGGAAAGTTGCATAAACCGAACGACGTTACTTTGAAATATTATAAACCTTTTCTTGTTGTGAAAAATAAATCTTAGTTCAGTCAGCCTGTTGGATTTCCACTTGTCAATACCCTGACGTCATATTCAATGTCGAGAATCAGCTTGTGACTGACATCAAATCAAGACTATCATCGCAGTTTCTTCGTTTCTTCTTCCCATTTGTTTTGTTACCAAAAATTGGAGTAACCCAAAGTCTAACTAAAAGTTCTATCAATGACGTATTATCGACTTGTGTCATTTTCATGCTGGAAATGTAACGACAATAAATTCTGGGCGTGACTCGGATCAGAGAGGCATTCCCTATCTTGACAAAATGTTTTATCAAACATTTTCTACCCAAATTGTCGTGGTCTTTGCGAAAACTGTGCAAGATTCGTTCAACTGATGATAGCAGTTTGGTTGTGTGATCGCTCTAATAACTCCCACGAACAGGAAGGTAGATTGCCATTAGAATACTTGGTGGAACACTCGACACTTTACGTTGATAATCTTGCCCTGGTTTGGAAGCACCAAACACCAGCCTGCAAATTTACTACATCTTTAGTCGGATTCAGTAACCGTATTGGCACCGTTCCGTCTTTCGCTTTTAACAACTACTCGTACGACAAGCATTATCGTTTCTTTAGGCAATATCGATAGCTTTTCTTGTATCAAGTCCGCAGATAGCATCCCAGTTCCCTCTCTGGCGGGATCTTGATGTCCTCAGCAAAAATTATAAAATGGCAACCAATAGATCCCGCCCCATAATACACGAGCTGCAATACCCGCCCCATAATTTTGCATTCGGTAATACTGATGTCACAGTTTGAAGACGAAAAAATTCTAACCAAGAATTCAATCAGGCCTAATGTCAGCCGAAAACAAGTAATCTTTGTATGAGTTTCCAAGCTTAACAAGAATTCAGCTTGACAATGAGTTTCAATCTTGTTGCATTGGCGAATTGGCTATTAACGATGATGTGCTGTAGCTTTCGTGGACCTAGCGTCTCACACCGCCGCTTTCTAACGGCAGACACTGGGACCTAACCTTATTCTTCTCATTCTTCATTTTCTTAGATCAGTTTCTTGCAGGGTTTGCTTGAATACAGTTTTATGATCTACATTCTCTTCCTAATACGTGGTATTGAACTCGTCACGACTCTTAAAAGCCAGGCTCTCAGGCCTTTGTCTTACACCACCAGACAAGAAAGCATCACATTCGACCCCAGTTGTTTCCTGCATGCTGCCAGGACGATTGTGCCAGATTCCAAGTCTCAGGTCTTTATTCTGAACAACTCCCAAGAAACGGTCTTTGGTAATTCGATCGCAAATATTAGGTAGGCAACCAGGACAAGCCACTGAAGCAAATCTTTCGATGGTTTTCCCTATCTTAGGAAGCGTTTCGCCCCTTCTTCTAAAACGGCTTCGAAGCTGCAACTTGTATTCGTCTTAGCTGTAGGGAAATGTTTAACTCCCAAACTCAACTTGACCAGGCTCGACTTAAAGGGCATCCTTTCTTAAGCATATATATATATATATATATATATATATATATATATATATATATATATATATATGTGTGTGTGTGTGTGTGTGTGTGTGTGTGTGTGTGTGTGTGTGTGTGTTAATAATCTCCCTACTTCGAGCTGGAGAAGAATTAAACTGTTTTTCGAGTGCCAGCTTCCTTCTCATCCTTGACATCGTCGGAGCTCAGGACCGAACGTGATATTAAAATGATTCATCATTGTGCCTAATTTTTCAGATTTTTCTGTGATTAATGTTTTTATGATTTTTATACGACTATCCGTCGAAGAAAGAAAGAGAGTCATCGCTGTAATGACCATGTTGGTGTGCCCAGTTTTGCCGGTAGTAAGCTGATACGTTCATCTTCATCTGAAAATTTAACCACAATTATGTCATGTCTATGACGACGCTCTGACTACTTTCCATCAGTTGTCTTACCTACATTTGCTTCAGTCCAGGCCGTATGCATGCGGAGGGCACTGCCTGATTTCGAAAAGGGTACAGTCTCTTGTCGGAGAGAATACCATAAACTGATCGACCTGACTGTTGACTTCTCTTATTGCAGCCGTCGCGCTTTTCATAGTAATGCATATGGTTGCTGTTAGGTAGGAATAATAGTCTTCAAAGGATACGCTTCGTGTTGATTTTCTTTTGTTACGTATAGGCTCGTTCAAAAGTAACAAAAGAAAAGAGTGAAACCAACAAGCTTTGAAAGTTTTAACAAAAATAATTTATTTCCCTAGAAAACACGGTGAAAAGGTGAAAATTAAAAATAAGACTTACAGTTTGTGAAGACAATCAAAACATTTATCCTAGTACTGAAAAAATACAAGTCCTATCACTAAATAGTTTTAACTGAATCAAGGTTCGAATCTTGATGACGTTCCAAGATGGAGGATGATGACGTAAAGGTGAAGTCTTTATAAGAATGTCAAGAGTTCCACGTTGAACCACAACCTGTCATGTTTCAATTTAAAATAAATTTCCATCGAATGTCTTTGTCACTCGTATAGTTCTCCAGGGAATAAATTATTATATTCTACAAAATAGATGAACTTCTGAAGAAGCTTTCATCTATGATAAAACATCTCGAGCTCCAAAGATGTAAAAATACAACTCTTTACGGCACCTAACAGAAATATATCCTTCTAGAAGATATATTATACGACTGAATATTTCACGGGGATCTGAGTATTTTTAAACTGAACTAAGACGTCATTTCATGCGCGCACCATGGAACGCGTGGCTATTTCATCATCAAATAGCGCAGTAAACAATGCAATTACACGTGGGCCAAAAAATGACCTTGGCAATAACCAATCGTTCTAGCGTAGTGTTTACCAAATTGACAAACCATAGCAAAATAAAATCGTTCTTATGCGAGTCATACCACGTTTGTTATAAATATAATATCTCTTTCAAAAATATCAGATCCCGTGAAAATAATCATTACAATGAAATGTAATGATACAAAAATAAAATAAAAAAGAATTTAAAATTAACACACAAGTAATTAAATTACATATTCGTAACACTTTCACAGTGGAAATTTGCTTCTTCAGCCTGGAATCTTTAAGTCTCCATCTTCAATTGTAGGATTCCATCAAAGAAGAAGGGGATTATCAGGCGCTTCATTTGCAACGAAATTGCACAAACTTGTTTATTGATACTGTTTGATTTCATGTGGAATCTTAGCTGTATTCATTTTTTCAGACATTTCAAAGTGCTCTAAATAAACATGAAGTCAAAGAGTGTTCTTGGTATTATGGCTTTTACGTATAAATCGAACATGAACAATGTTCATTGTTAAGCCCATTTCAAATTGAATTGTGTAGAAAACTTGTAAAGGTTTACCTCACTCTCCCCGGAATTTGGTAGTGGTGGTGGTTGCGGGGGATAGGGGTGGCAAAAATGCATATTCTCTTTCTCTGTGCGAGGTTCATCCCCTATAACTTTTCAAGTTCTTAACTTCAATGTGCCAAGATCGAGCCCTTTTTGAAACTGGTAGTAGATGCTGAATTGAAATTCGCGACAGAAAATAATTTTGCATCACCAAGTAATAGATTGTGCCTTTGAAGCGTATAATGTGTCGCAATACATTTTATAGTAGATGACATTTTGTGCTTTTTTATTTTCTTCTAAAAGTCTGCGAAATGTTGTGTTCGTAAAAAATATATTGATTTGCAATGAGTGAGTTTTCATTAATTGGTCATAAAATTAGGTCTGGTGCAGTTCCTCATACTATTATTGCTGTTGCTACTGTTGCTGATGATCATTGTGATGATAAGCCTGATAATGGTAATATTACCACGACCGGCACCATTGCACCAACTATTACTGACTGCACCTGTTTTCATATTCTTCAAACGCACTACATCACTAACGCAACTCTGTCCAGTGCAACTAAGGTCTACATTTGTAACCGCTCTCCGTGTATGAACACCACAAATATACATGTATTAGTATCTTTTTAAAAGAAATGACGACATCCTTTCTGCATAATATCAATTTAGCTAGGAAACCTGGGACAATAAATAGCAACTTTCGGGTCTTATTAAACGATATGCATTTTTCAGCGATTATTATTTCCCCAGATCATATTCATTATACAAGTATGTTGATACGATAGAAATTTAATCCTGGTAATTATGATGACTACGACGATGTTAATGACAGTGAGAACGATACTAATCATAATGAAGATAATAACAGCGAATTGACGGGTACAAACATGCAAAATGAATCCAATTTTTTGCACGTGGTTGCACTGATGGGAGCAGTGGTTGCACAGACGGGAGCAGTGTGTGCACTGATGGGAGTAGTGTGTGCACTGGAAAAGTGGATTTTAGTTACGTTTATTTAATAGGTTAGGTTTTCTCCACGATTATAAGTTATAATTGCATTTTGTACTTGAGCGTGTCCCAGGTCAAGTTCATGTTGTTCCTGATCAATAACTTTTATTTTTTAAACAAACAACATATAGCTAATATTTTCTTTATGAGTGTGGGTTAAATATTATGATCATTATCAATAGAAGTAAACATCTTTATTAAGAGTCTGGATCATGGTTATTGGAATTCTCCCATAAAAATACCTAGACTATATGATGTTTACCACATTCTAGATTATATTTTTAGTAACAGAATCTTTTAGAATGGAAGTTTTCATAAAGTATTAGGTGTTTTTTTTAGAAATGCAAATTGTCACCTAGGTCAAGTAGAGGGTTTTATAATTAGAATTATAGCGAATTCAAACAAGGGCATCTTGGATTATGTTACTGTGATTAATTGGAAGATTGCTGTCACATCACCACGTCACAGGCCACTACAGGCACATCAAC
Organism: Megalonaias nervosa; assembly: GCA_016617855.1. Classification (NCBI taxonomy): domain Eukaryota; kingdom Metazoa; phylum Mollusca; class Bivalvia; order Unionida; family Unionidae; genus Megalonaias; species Megalonaias nervosa. The sequence goes on from JAECUM010005691.1 coordinate 25,201, forward strand.
ACCTTCAGCGCTGGATCTTATTTCGAACACCACTGGAATTTAATTAGAACTTTATTCATTAGGACTGGTGATAAAACTTTTTGGACTATTTGGGATTTTATTTCGCATTACTGTAAGTTCTTTTTAAATTTTCACTTTATATTCTAGGGAAATAAGTTATTTGTTGAATTTTACACAACTTGTTACTTTTCGCTTTTTTTTCTAGTACTTAGTTTAAGACCATAGAGTGTAATACTTTTATGTAGGTTTCTCGCCTAGAGTAAAGTGACCTTCATGATAATAATTATGAGAATTTTAAAGACAAAGTCACTAGTTCCTCGTATATTTCGTACAGGTTTCAGTGAAAACATTAAGTTACGTTGACACTGACTGAAGAGTGCATGCATAAGTCGGATTGTCATATATCATAGAGAATATTAAAGTGAGGCATACACAGATACGTCGGATTGCCACATATCCTAGACTATGAATATTACAGTGAAGCGTACATACATACGTATTATAGTCACACATCAAAGAGCATCTTATATTCATCTGTTCTTATTTGTACGGATAAACACAACGACGAAACATACATAATGCAGATTTACAGACAACAATAATGTGATGCTATTGGGAAACAACATCTAGAAACATATTGATACAATGAACCGTGATAAAAAGACACATTAACATATCCTTCAACAAATACACCTGAAAACGTACTTTATCGCTTATCAGGTAGTCTCTACCTCCACTATTGACTAGAGTGTTTAAAAACTGATTCCCATGGAGAACGCTTGAGATTACTTGATCCTGACGATTACCTGATAAAATATTGCTTAGAACATGCCCCCCCCCCCCCCCAGCTTTTGAAGTTAAAATTTGTATTATATACAGATCTAGCCTACTTTATGCACGAGTACAATATATGAGCGTCTCCATAAACGATATGAGTACAATATATGAGCGTCTCCATAAACGATACAAGATATGAGCGTCTCCATAAACGATACGAGTACAATATATGAGCGTCTCCATAAACGATACGAGTACAATATATGAGCGTCTCCATACACGATACAATTTATATGAGCGTCTCCATAAACTGTACAATGTATATGGGCGTCTCCATAAACTGTAAACTGTAAAATGTATATGGGCGTCACAATACACTGTACGAATACAGTTTATAAGGGCGTTGGCTACTTTCTTCGGGTGTCAAATTCCCTGCTTTACCCACAGGATACTAGTTCTTTACACTTAAAAACTGGTATCATAAACTAAGATGAGATGGGATTACATTATCATCAGAAAATCTGAAACTCGGCAGCCACGTGCAAAGTTTGGAGGTCAAAAAGTCGCACTCTTATTAATACATGCATACTAAAAACTAGATTATTCTAAATCATTCTCTCTCTCTCCCACTCCCACCCCCACTCTGTCTCTGATGCTAATTGAAATTTCATTGACGCATCTGAATATTTGCTGAACTATAATTTCTCATTTGCATAAGATAATATTATGAATTTTTACTATTTATTCGATGTCTATTCACAAACTTCAAGTCACTCCTACAATTCAGTTTTTATTTCAATTTTGCTGGTGCAAAACTGAATTTCTCCAAAATTAAAAACGGGTGATTTGCCATTATCTGTAAAACTTTTGTTATCAATTCTAATGTAAACAAACAAACTTGTGATTATTTGTGTCTCTGTTTCCCAGGTTGATGTCTTTAGAAGAGCTCAGCCGGTGGATTTATCCAACTTTGTAGGAAACGGCGAGTGGGAGTTAATTGGAGTCCGTGCAATTCGGAATGTGGTTTACTATCCCTGCTGCATCACACCATTTCCGGATGTTACGTTCACCATCCACATTAGGAGGAGAACATTATATTACACATACAACGTCATCGTCCCTTGTATAATGTTGTCCATTTTGACTCTTGCTGGATTTTGGATGCGACCAGATAGTGGAGAAAAAGTGTCCTTGGGATTGACGGTCCTTCTAGCTTTCTCGGTGTTCATGCTTCTCATAGCTGAGAACATGCCAGCCACGTCAAGTTTCGTTCCTTTGATAGGCAAGTATCGAAATGCATATAGTTTTATATCCAGCTATATTTAGATGAGCGTCCTTTTGACTGAAGTGAAACTTTTAATATTATCAAATTTAAGATAAAAAACAAGTAACGTAAAAGATGAATCATATGTTTATTCAGCCTTTGAACGGTAATAGAGACATGCCTTTTTCTCCATAGGTCCAACACACACACACACACACACACACACATATATATATATATATATATATATATATATATATATATATATATATATATATATATATGTGTGTGTGTGTGTGTGTGTGTGTGTGTGTGTGTGTTCCTAGATATTGTCTAATTACTCGGGTTCAGAAATATCTTCCGAACACCTAATCCCCAGTTCAAACAAATAATCACTAAAATAAGTAATAAGCAGAGACGTAGATTCAAATACCACATGTCCAAGGTGTATTAAGGTATAATTTGGTACAATATCACCAAAACTGACTAATAATTAACTTGATTAATAAGTATCATCTACTTAAAATCAAACAGGTTAAAATCAAGACCATGTCTACTAGTCGGCAAAAAGGTCACCTAATTTTAGAATCCAGCATAGGCTTGCTTTGAGTCTGTTGTAGCTTTTTGCTGCGTATTTTTCCTGTAAAGTCCGCTGATGAAAATTAATACCGTTGGGAATCAGCAGGTGCTATGTCTAGGCAATTAGCGTAGAAAATGATTCGTCTAAAGTCGGGGTTGGTGATGGAGATGAGCGAGGGTGGTGTTATGACGCGGAAATTAAAGAATTCGAAAATCCATTCTTGGTATTTTGTTGCCGGTTAAGGTGAGTGGGGCATGATGTATGGCCTCACAACATATAAAGAACATCGAGACATACTAATTGCATATCTGGGCACCCGGAAAAAAGTAAACTGTCAACATTTATTACATAGGCACTGCTAAGTTTAAACAACGATGATTTTTTTTCTCTCTCTCTTTAAGTCAAAACTGAGAGTTCAAGGTTTCCCCGATTGTTTCAGCAAATTAAAATTGATGAATGCAAGAAACCAATTTTTAAAATTATACTTTTACCGAATCAAGTGATTTTTCCAAGATATATATAAATAATAAATGTATTCAATTTGTTTATGAAATTCCAATATTTAGAAACGGTTGACAACATACATTCAAAACAAGGGGGAACCGGTCCGAGTGTATAATCACAAACTTGAAATCGTGGTGACACAAGAAAATAATATTTTGCAAATAATAAAGACAAATCTTTTTTTGTTGAACGATAGCATGATTGGTTTTGATAGAAGGATATATTTCATTGGGTTACATTAACACTTGCTTGTCTTGTGTTGTGTTTTCCCTTTAAAACATTGGACTTTGTAAATGAGGTGTAAGTGACTGAATTTTCCACTTTTAATTTGTTTGTGTTTTTGTCTGTCTGTAGATAGTTGGTAAAACAAGGCGTGATTGTCTAAGGCGATTGTATTCAGTACATATTTCTGTTTTACAAAATGCAGCATAGATTTTGGATTACTGTATTTATACATTAGTATGTATGTATGTGTGTGTACGTACGTATGTATGTATATATGTATGTATGCATACAAGTGCGTGCATTACATTCATCCATCCAGCCATCACCACAACTGTCACATCAGTCTGTTTTATTCTAATTTTTGTTACAGGGATATATTTGACAACAACAATGAGTTTGACATCATTATCTGTCATTTTGGCAGTCACAACTTCGAATATCAACCACAGAGGTCTTAAAGAGCAACATATTCCAAATTGGATCAAAAAATTGCTTTTGTGTCTAGCTAAAGTTTTCTGTATGAGGCTACACTTTATTAAAAAAGACCGGGACTTGGTTAAGCCCGATAAGTGTATGAAACAAATGGATTCCAACGACTCCGGTTATAGCCTGATGGGATATGAAAACGGAGAGCTAATTCACCCTGCGGTGAACAGTCTGAAAAGGCAAGATGGCGTTGATAGAAGCGATTGTATGGACGAGGTTCTTCAAAAACTTCAGACTCTTATTACTCGCGAAGATGAGAAGGACAAGAACGAACTAATCATAAAACAATGGACAGAGGCAGCAGAAGTGTTGGACCGTTTACTTTTCTGGCTATTCGTGATATGCACTACTTTCGGCTCAATTATAATTCTAGTTATCCTTCCGCTATTTAAGTCGGTACATCTTGAGGAAACATAGAAGTGTTGTATGAATCCCAACTTCAATCAAGTCTTCCAGTTTGAAGTTTTCTAGAATCGTCAAAGTAAATCTATGCTTTTGGTCACTACGATTGAAACTGCATTGTTCCACAAGAACAAATGCTTATTGGTGAGAAAAGAAGATGAGTTTGAACGGTGTTGAATAGGAAAAGAAATATAATTTTGATTTCATATCTTACCGATGCAAAATGTTGAATTATGTCAAAAGAGCAGTTATTGGGACCTAGAAAACGACGTTTTGACAAAAGTCTTGGTGATAACATTGCACAGAATTTGCTTAATATATGAAAAGTATTACGTTTATAATAATTAAGATTTAATTTATATCATGATTTATTGAATTTATTATGACTTACAGAAGAGGCTGGCCCTTGATAAATGTAGTTAAATCCATTGTGTACATAAAATCTTGTGTGAAAATATACATTATAAATGCACGTATACGTCTGTATGTTTTTAAATTTGTATGACATTTGTATTTGATCATGGTCTACTCATTACGCATTTGTATCAAACGAAGAAACGAGGAAATGTTTACGGGCCAGAATGATTTATATATTTTCCAAAACAATAACCCTCCCGAATACCGGTTTATCATAAAGTTTAAATTCACCTGTTCTATCGCGTTTTATAAGTGATGTCTTAAGTCCGTGAAGCAGGCGCCATATTGGATGACGTCAGTATATGAAACGTCATACCTTGACAAAGAATACATGTAAAACTGTTTTCTAACGTCATTGCAGAGGTTACCAAGTGTGTACTATAGTACAAGTCACATGGGTCACGTATGCACATTTACTCATTTTAAATTAAATATAAATATAAATTGTTCTTTTAAAATTTAACACTAATTTTCTTTAACCAAAGTCTATTCAATCCTGATAATTGAATGCTCCGCACCTTAACTGTCATCAAGAAACTTCCAGACGAAAATTATTTATCGCTACTGACTTTTACAATGGTGGCCATGTACTAAACATGGGTCACAATAAGAGTGGAATCATCAAAATCAAGGGTAATACGAATTTGTTATCAATATGCGTAGCTTTCATTGTGACATCACAGCGCGCGACATTCAATCCGGATTGTTCTGGATCACACCTTTATGTTTATTTCGCCCCAAAAATGTCTACGTATTTTAATACTGATTTTGTCATATGCGCCTCTCGGGACGTCTAAATAACGACCTTCCAAAGGAATATGGATGCATACAAATCCATTTGCATACAAATCCAAATGAAGTGAATACTTGCCATTTAAAGGTATGTACAATCAAGTTAGAGAAATTAAACCTCTCTGTGTACGAATGTAGTAACTTGGTACGTACTAGTTAATAATCTTTCAGCCTCAGCTGGTAACGTTCAGATAACTATAACGGTCATGATGATAAATAGATTACAGTTAAGTCGAGCACTTGGCATAAAGCCCGTGATATTTTACTGAAACCTTTCGTGCTGTTTCTGAAAAGCCATTTCGGGATGTGTCCTAAGTTCCTGTGCAAACCCGCGGAAGTGATTTAGGTGACAGGGGAACGACGTATAATCTATCACAACGTCTTACACTACGATGCCGCGTGGATATATACAACTAGTCTTACACTATGATGTCGTGTGGACATATACAACTGTTGCCGATACTCCACAAAGAAGATTGCCGATATTCAAAAGATACAAACTGAAACTGAAAACTTGTTCAGTCGAGATTTCTTTGCAATATTTGTATACATCAGTATTTTAAAAGCGCTTCAAAACGACGTTTCAATAACTGATGCACGGGTTTTGTATCTGTTGTGCATGAGCATTACCGAACCAGCGTGATTATGAACGGTTTCAAAAGCTGAAAGATCTACCTGGAATACAAGAAACGTTTTTAACCCGAAAGTCCCCAGCAAACATTTGAAACTCACTACGAAAGTTCCCAGCAAACGTTTGAAACTCGCTAAGAAAGTCTCCAGCAAACGTTTGAAAATGCTACGAAAGTCCCCAGCAAACGTTTGAAACTCGCTAAGAAAGTCCCCCAGCAAACGTTTGAAACTCGCTAAGAAAGCCCCCAGAAAGCCCCCAGCAAACGTTTGAAACTCGCTAAGGAAGTCTTACAAGCCTTACTGTTAATAATATTTTTAAAAATGTTCCTGGAATTTGATTTGAACCCCTCGGTCCACATGCCCCCCCCCCCCCGTTCGCTCCAAATCCTCACTAACCCATGAGTTTTTGCTTTCGCTTTCTCACTGTAGTGAAGTCTAAATATTTTGACAACTGCATATTAATGTGCACACGTGAAGAGGGCTGTGTCTTACATCCTTTTGTTACCCAAGTTCTGCTAAGTCTCAGACCTGCCAACTCTTACGATTTTGCCGTAAGTCTTACGAAAAAATACTAAAATCGCGGACTTACGGAATGATAGCAAAAAGTACGGAAATATGATCTTTTTTTTTTTTCTGTTCCGGATATTTTTTTGTACTGGTTCGTTCCGGATCCGGATTTTTGTATTAGACTCCGTGTTCGGATTAGGAGTTTCATCTTAGAATGAGTGGATTTTAGTTGGGAACCCGACTAACTATACATTGGTACCTCAGATGCTTTAAACCTGCCTATTTTGTTCGTGAGAAGCGCACTACTGATCTAGATTTCGTTTTTCGTTTTGTCATCCGGTCGTCTGAAAATGTCTTCCAAATGAAAATGCATCAAAGGTGGAGAGGACAACTAGCCTCCTAAAAAGCTGAATCAGTGGTTGCAAAAGTATAAAAGAGATTACTCAGATACTTGGTCATGCTTAGAAAAAAGTTAAAAAGGTGACCATTACATTTATTGCAATTTATGTCGTGTTGACTTGAACATTTCCCATGGTGGGCGAGATGACTGTCGCCGCCACGTGAATTAAAAAAAAAAACCCATACAGAATACGTTGCAATGAAATAGGTTGTAAGTAACTGACCTCTATGGGATTTGGATCTGTGGTGCCAGAAACTGAATTGGAGGTCATTAAGGCCGAAGTATATTTTACAAACTTTCTGGTTGAGCATAATGTTGCAATTGCTGCATCTGACCATGCTTCTAAACTATTCAAGTGCATGTTTCCCAAATCGTCAGTAGCAAATAGTTATCAGTGTGGCAGAACAAAAACTACTGCTATTGTATTACAACAGTGCAAGTCAATACAGGATGGCATTGTTAACAATATTTCATCCCAACCTTTCAGTATAGCAACTGATGGTAGCAATGATTCTGAGAAGCTGTACCCAGTTGTTGTTAGATATTTTGATAACACAGATGGGGTTGTAACTGAAGCACTTTTGTCAGTTCCAACATGTGATGGAGCCTCTACTGGGGAAAGTATTTTCACATTATTGGATGAGGATTTGAAAAAGAGAAACGTAAGTTGAAATAACTGTATTGCCTTTGGATCAGATAATGTTTCAGTGATGACAGGTTGCAATAAAGGTGTATTTAGACATATAACTATGGTGAATCCCTCAGTGTATCTGAGTGGATGTTCATGCCATTTGATATATTTAGCAGCTAAAAAGGGGGCTGATATGCTGCCTATTAGTTTTGATGACTTATTAGTGGACATATCATATTATTTGGATAAAAGTGTGAATAGACAAATGGAACTGAAAGATCTTCAGACTCTTTGTGGGAAAGAGCAGAGAAAAATATTGAAGCATTGTGTAACAAGATGGTCGTCTCTTGGTGAAGGTATAAAAAGACTGTTGGAACAGTGGGAACCCTTACAAATATATTTTGGTAAAGAAACCAAGAAACAAGAGGTTAAAGGCAAAAGAGCTATATCCAAAAGTAGGATGTCAGAGAAGGTGTCTAGTTAGTGCAGGTACATGCAGTAAAGCTTTGAACTGTGATAAATCTAGAAGTCAGGCTAGTACTACCCTCAAGTTTGCCTTGGCAGGAAAGACTGAGAAAATAAAACCCAAGATAGGTTCCTTAGAGAAAGCTATAATCACAGAGATCAGATAAAAAGGCTCAGTCTAGATGTCAGACACCACTGCTATGAGTGTGTGTAAGGCTTTGCAGTCCCGGAGGGCGAAGATTTATTGCTTATTTCTAGACCACATAATTCCATTATTTAACAAGTACAACTTAATCATGCAACAGGAGGAGCCTATGATCCACAAACTTTGAGAAAACATGCTTGAATTATTAAAGCAGTTGCTATCAGATTTGTAAAGGCTACAGAAATTTCACAAGCCAAGGATCTTACTGATATCGATTATCATGACTATAAGAAACAAAAGTCAGATGATACACTTACAGTAGGTTCAGAAACAAGAAAATACTTGGCTGAAAGGAAGCTGTATGAAAGTAGCCTTTGTCAATTCTATAAAGATGTAAGGGACTATTACACAACTGTTTGTGATTACATTGTTAATAGGTTTCCCTTGAATAATGAACTTCTGAAACACAGTGCAGTTGCTGATGTGTCAAAAAGGATGATGAGTGATTTTAGCAGTGTGATGTATTTCCCATCAAGATTTATGTGTATGGAACCCAAAGAAACCAACTGGTGAGACAACTCGGAAGCAGAGTTTTTGAATTACCAAGTAGATGAATTGAATCCTGAGATCTTAAACACTAAATGAGCTGACAAGCAATGGGATCTTAACTCAAGGATGCTAATCGCCAGTTCAAATACAAATTGTTGTCCATGAAGAATGTACTTATTGTTCCTCATTCAAATGCAGGTTGTGAGAGGGTGTTCTCATTTGTTGCAAAAAACCACTCAAAATCCAGATCATCTATGTCAGTTGATACCTTGGAAGCAATACTAGTTATGAAAGTGAAGGGGGGAGAATGCTTCAGAATGGAGTTTGACCAGAAGTTTCTTAGAAAGTGCAAAAGTACTATGTACCAGTCACATCAGTAGCTATAAATTGTAACTTAGAACATGGATATAAATTGTAACGGTTATTAAAATTTTACTTGTTGCCAGTACTTAATAGTATTTACACCTTACTGAAAATTGGTCCAACTTACTGAAAAATTTCGACTGACTTACTGAGAATGTCTCTTTAGGGTTGGCAGGTCTGTAAGTGCATGTACCGCCACGAATGTGCAAGTTTTCAAGGGTTACGTGAAATGTTGGTATTAGAAACAGCCTCCGCCCCATAACTGAATGACCAGCTGGACCCGACTGGATTGTGTAACGATACCTTACAATTATTTGGGCATTATGTTGAGGATTTTAATCAGTAGTCTCTTTGAATAATTAAAAATCTAAACTTTCAATGTGTTTGTGAGTCTCGCTTCTTATTTATCCAAGAAATCTCAGGCACCGTTTTATGTGTATGGTAGAGAAGTACCGTTTTGCTTCGTTTATACATGTATCATTTCTCTGACATCAGCCCAAGACTCCGTAACTGTACTCCTAAGTTTCAGTAATAAACATTTGGTATGTTGCACGCCAGTCTATACCAATATTGCCCCTATGACAATACGCGTGTATGTAAAAGGAAACCTGTTATCTGAAGCACTGAATTCACAACAGAACCTTAAACTTGATTCGAAAGGTTATGCATTTCTAACAGCAAAAAAATTTAAAACTACTTTTTAAAACCTTCTATCCTAGATTCAGCAAATTCTCAATGATTATAAATGCCATGGATTAAATTTACAACACTATTCAGAACAGAATTGTTTTACTGATAACATTATATTCTACATAGTTTACATAGTTATTTTATCTGTAGCGTCAGTTTGCCTGTTTTGCTTCTCGAGTAAACGTTGCATGCAGTGAAGATATTTGCTTGGTTTTTATTCAATATGCATGAGATAAATTTTGTTCCACAGTAATTTAATGTCAACCCTTGCGTTATGTATATTTAATTTGTATTGTGTGTTGGGTTTTTTTCATCATTATATGCGTGTATATTTAATTTGTATTGTGTGTTGGCTTTTTTCATCATTATATGTGTGTATATTTGATTTGTTTTGCGAGATTGACCTCTGTCTGTAAGTGAGGGCAGGAGTTTTGGGCCTACCTGACTAACGTATTTTTTTGTCAACAACATATTGCATAGCTAATTTTTATCTATGATTATAGATTATATATTAAGATTATTATTATTTGTAAGTAAACATACTTGGATTTGAGTTTAGGACATTGGTATTCCTCTTGGGAAAACATGGTCTACCTGATCTTTGTCAGGTAGCTTACAAAAATTGAAATAATAGACCTGATCTTGTTGACAACTTGGAATGTTCTAGAAATGTACTTTTGACCCTTATCCAGGTCCTCTAATTTGTGTCCTAGGCTTTTATATCAGGGTTGTTTATATCAGAATTCCTATCTTCAACTTAAGCTGTGTTTATATTTAATTTATTTATTTATTTAAGGTATTCATTGAAATTACAAAGTGTTCTTTGACTTCTGGACTAAATAACTATACTGGGATTGTTGTGAATTAATTCAAGGACATTTTGGATATTATTATTGTGATACATTAGGACTATTAGCACATAAAAGCTATTCCAGGTTATTTGTACATAAGCACAATCAAGATTGGAATTCATTCAGAATACTCTGCTTTTGGACTTGCAAAAGAAATATTAGGACAATTTGGGATTAATTTCACAATACTGTAAATTGTTTTTCAAATTTTCACTTTGTATTATATATAGGGAAATAAATTATTTGTTGAATTTAACTAAACTTGTCGAGTTTTGCTCTTTTCTGTTATTTAGTTTAAAACCAAAGATTTGTATCACTTTGTGATATGTCTACCATGCGTACCAAACTGATGACAATATAAAGATACCTATAACTGCTGAATCAGCATTTTTGACTATCTATCGTAAACATCATATATCTGGTACTTCTTGGGTGCTTTCACAAAGATGATGTGTTTCCAAACAATGATGTCCCAATATCAAAGGTACTAATTAAACCAGAGTGTAATCAATGATTACATAGTTAACATGTACTTTCACTAGTCTCCAGTAGCCACTGTAAACATTGGCATGCAGGAAATAGCTTCAGACTAAAGTGATATGCAACCCCTTTTGACACTAAAGATTTTTATGCAATCTAATAACTTCACATTTTTGAACTTATAATTATTTTCGAAATAAAAATTTAAACTTTTAATTGGCATTATATAGCCAGTATTGTGCTAACATATTGTTAAACCACCTACATACACAATCCAGCAACCTACCTAATTATCTACTGTGACAGTGAATAAAAGACATAAAATAAATGTTTCCTATCATATCAGCAAAGAGGTAATACATTGATAAGAAACAGGCTTTGAATAATCTTGGAGTGACAGCCAGATTTTACTGGATGAAGGTCACAGGCTTTCAGTAAACAGATTACACATCCAACTGTACATAGTTCAGCATCAATAATTACCTTGATTAAACACTACAGTGGGGCTGCACAGGAAAAGCATGCAGTCCACTCACCTAATTCCTGCACTCATTCACATGAACTCATTCACATGTGCGTGTGGTTAACCCTAAGAATAACATAACTTTTAGTTTTTAAAAATTTAGTGAGGAGCGATGGTGGTATTGTTGGTTTAATGCCATTTTTCTGTATGTGATAAGCTATAGATGGCAGCCAGAATATTTGGTAGAAGAAGACCCTGGGAAGAACCATCAACCCATGGGAAGCTACTGGCAAACTGTCTCACACACCCATATTGTATTGTCTGTGCCAAGACTTGAAACCACATGGACAGAGGTGAGACATCAACAGTCTGTAAAGGTGAGCACCTAAGACCACTCAGCCACCCTGGGCACATGGGGAAGGGTAACAGCACTATTAATACATTACTGGTTACATCATGTCTTGTCAGTGGGGGCTAAGTGCTTTTCCCAAGGATAGATCAAGACAACCAACTCAGGCTGGTCTGGGTGGGTATCGAACCTGTGGCTTTTGGAAGAGAAGTCCAATGCTCTATCAACTACCACTGCTCTTGAGGTAACATATCACAATATACAATGTATGGTCATTGCTCCTGAGGTAGCATACCACAATATACAATGTATGGTCATTATTATTATAAGTTTAACATTGAATAAAAAGTTATTTTTACTTCCAACTGCACTGGCCAGAAAGGACCTTCTGAGTAGATTAGGCAGTATGTGGATCTAGCATGGATGAATCAGTGTCATCATAAACACAAATACTTATCTCATGTTAGTAAGCACAGAATGTAGGTCACTGTGACCTTTGGTTTTAAGGACAATGTAGTAACACAGATGCATCCAGTTCTTAAGTGTCATAATTGGAACAGCCAAGATATGAACTTTTAACATAAAATTTGAAGAAAGTCACAAAGCATTAAAACAATCACCTAATTTGACTGAAACCAAGGCAGTGAAGCATGAAATATGGGTCAAAGTTATCTTCATTTGTGATGGTGTAGCACTCATCGATACACATCTACTCAAAAAATTTCATGACTCTAGGTAACACAGTATACAGGAACTGGATGCTATTTGGTTGTGAGCAAAACAAATACATTATCTAAGACAGTAAAATGTGTAATGCAGGTCAGTGCTTGAGGAATAAACTTAAAATAGAATTTAAGCAAAGTCAATGAAGCAATAAATATAAGTCACTGTGACCTACTCTGTGGTGAAAGTTTAGCATTCATAAAGATGTGTTCCCTCTGCAAGTTTCATGGATCTCAGTACATACATACATACATATATAGAGGTGCTGAAACATGGTCATGAGCTTAATGCACAGACTTAATATATGCCAGCACAATGTATGTGACAATGACATTCTCTTGTGGTAAGGGCATAGAACAAAAAGGAGATACCTACATTCATCATATTTGATGATTCTTGCATGAACAGAGTATGAGAAATAAACTTAAGACACAACATTTAACCAATTTAGTGAAGCATGAAATATAAGACATAATGACCCACTTTATGTTGAGGATGTAGTACTTATCAATATGCATTCCCCCACCAACTTTCATGAATATAGGTATAACAGAATGCATACAATGTGCCAACAAAACCCTGAGCTAATCACAATATTAGTTTGACCAAAATTCTTCTGATCTCTAACAGATTGATACAATTATTCTTGCTCTGATATATAGCAACAGAAAAACCCAGACCTGTTCTATTATTTTAGTCAAAATAAATTACCTTGCGCTAAATGAGAAGAAAAATAAAAAAAAAAATATAATGAAAAAGAAGATGACTCATAAGGAAATCCTAGACTTCCACCCCCCACCATGAAATGGTCAGTCCCTTAACTAAGAAATGTACAACTTACAACAAGTACCAAATTAGCACCCTCAGCCTGTTCCCTACGGGTAGATGACCCATTGGAAATTGTTGCCTATAATGAAGGAATGGTTGACAGTCATAGTGTGTGTGTGTGTGTGTGTGTGTGTATACAGACGCCGATGCCAGGGGTAGTACAATAGGTTACGACTTTGTAGACGTGAGCAGTAAAAGAACATGGGGGAATGTATTGCATATACCTGTGTACAATGAGCAACCAGCTGTGAACAGCATAGACCCAGATATGCCATTGCATAATGCATTGATAGATTAGGGTCTACAATGCTCACATTAAAAAGATATTAAGAACAGCATTGAATCCTATCGGCCATAGCATTATACAGCAGAAGATTGAACCCCCTTGCAGATTCGCTCTCCTGCATGCCATAAAAGTACAAGACATGGTGACTCAGTGGTTGGCATGCTGAACTCAAAACTGAAAGGATGCTGGGTTGAATACTACCACTGGATCAGCCAGGTTGCTTACCATGGTGTGTCCTTAAGCAAGGCACTTTACTCCAAGTTTCTCATCATTCAATATCCTACTTGTTTTGCCATGCCTTAAAGCACAAGCCAGTCTAACTATTCGGAGCTGAACCACAGCTTGTGACTAACCAACCAACTCGGGTCCATACATAGGCTTTCCTGTTTAAAGGTCATTTAATTTGTTGAAGTTGGCATATGCATGTACTTAGAGTCACTAGGCCACCTGAAATATGTTTCAAATTGTTTATGCATATCATCTCAATAATTACTTGCATAATGAAATTATGTAAATCACTGCAGAACTTCACAACTTTATGACTGCATCCTCAAGCTGTCATTTCTGCCTTAACCCAAAATCAAACCAAAAACGTGGAGCCACGCCATTTGAATTGAGCGTCCGTAAGGGAAGTCAAAGAATTTCCTGCTTGTTATGACAAGAGTCCGGCAAGGGTTTGCTTTCATTTTTATCAGAAGGATTCGCTTACATATACATTCTGAAAAGCAAAAAAAAAAAATAAAATACAATACACTCTGACATAACATCCTCAACGTTGTCCTTCCTTTAATTTTAAAATCAGCGAAACATTTTTAATTATGGGTGAAATAAAATATATGGATTCAATTATCTTGTTACAAACAGGAAATGGGATTAAATAGCTATTAAAAAGAAGTAAGCGATAGGAATTTTACTAGAACAATAAATATGTCTCGATTTGGATGGCTGTTGTGAAAGCTCCTATACTAACCATATGACAAACTGACGTTAGAGGATAAAATTAACACAATTTTCTCAAAACGAATCTGATATTTGTCATCTGACACTGGATCCTGTAACTAACATCAGACTTAGAGTACATCAGCTGAAACTGGACAATATATCTAACATTAAGATTTGCATTACATTGTCTGAAGCTGGAATCTATATCTAACATTAAGACTTGCAGTACATTGTCTGAAGCTGGAATCTATATCTAACATTAAGACTTGCAGTACATTGTCTGAAACTGGATCATATATCTAACATAAGACTTGCAGTACATCGTCTGAAGCTGGATCATATATCTAACATAAGACTTGCAGTACATCGTCTGAAACTGGAATCTATATCTAACATTAAGGCTTGCAGTACATTGTCTGAAGCTGGATCATATATCTAACATAAGACTTGCAGTACTTCGTCTGAAGCTGGAATCTATATCTAACATTAAGACTTGCAGTACATCGTCTGAAACTGGAATCTATATCTAACATTAAGACTTGCAGTACATTGTCTGCAACTGGATCATATATCTAACATTAAGACTTGCAGTACATCATCTGAAGCTGGGTCATATATCTAACATAAGACTTGCAGTACATCATCTGAAGCTGGATCATATATCTAACATAAGACTTGCAGTACATCAGCTGAAGCTGGATCATATATCTAACATAAGACTTGCAGTACATCATCTGAAGCTGGATCATATATCTAACATAAGACTTGCAGTACATAGTCTGAAGCTGGATTATATATCTAACATAAGACTTGCAGTACATCCAAATATGTCAGAATTAATTGCAATATATAGTTTCTTCTATGCTCATTTAAAGTGACATGGGTAAAATACACTGCATAATGATAAGATAATTATGTACAAACATACAGACACATATACAACTAAAGAATGTGTGTGTTATTTAATGACAAAGGTGGGCATATAAACCTTAATTTTGACTCATAACCTGTGATAGTAGCACCTGGATTGCATTATTGTAATTGTAAATAGGTACAAAAAGTTAAAGAACTGCCCTAGGACAAGCAATTTAAATAATTTTAGTTTGTAAAATTTCACCAAGAATTAATAAAGTCAAAAAGCTTCAGATTTGCTTTTGAAACAACTAACTAAAAATGTGTTGTAAATTTTGGTTACTTGTCCGTAACATCACTGGCCATATATTATATACATGAAGGGAACTAACTCTTACAGATAAAATCTTGTTCTCGCTAGGTGGCCAATAGCATCATGGATGTAATGAGTTTATACCTGAAACCTACAACAGGATGCTTGCATTTGTGGAGAAGGGTTGTAGGGATTGATGGTATTATTATCAGTAATTACTAACAAAATATTTCCTTTCACGTTAAAATTTTCAGCAATCTAACAATAACTTACCGTATACAACATAAAAAGAAGGTGACCATTCTAAAACATATATTGCAAGCTCATTTGACTTTGAACAATTAGTTATTTATAAATTTAAAACCTTTACACATCCAAGTTTAAATAGACAGTTTTGAGTTAATGGATAAGGAATTTACATAAAAGTCTTCTCAAACAAAGCATTATATGTTACTGTTGAAATAAATTCAACTGATTCACATAATGAATAAAACTGATGGACTGAAAATGGAATGCATACTTTTAATATTTGTACAAAATCATTATAATATCAATAATCACTTTTATATACACGTTACAAGACCATAAAATGCCTTCATATTAATCAATGCAGTAACTAAATCACAGATGATGTAAAAACACGACTCAAGTGTCTCCTGTAACTCATCAGTAAAGCACATAAACACATAAACTG
The DNA here is from genome assembly GCA_016617855.1 of Megalonaias nervosa. Classification (NCBI taxonomy): domain Eukaryota; kingdom Metazoa; phylum Mollusca; class Bivalvia; order Unionida; family Unionidae; genus Megalonaias; species Megalonaias nervosa. The sequence continues at coordinate 41,809 of JAECUM010005691.1, forward strand.
CTGAGGTATAAAATGTTGCTAAGTTTCATTTCAGGAACAATGTTTAAGAATATTTGACCTTCTCACTTCACTGCTAGTAAAGGTTAATGTTAGAAATGAATAAAACAACATATTAATTTATTCAAGGCCATGTGTCATTTTGCAAACTAGATACAAATGTATCACAAGTGACCTCCCTTTGCAAATGATGCAGTGATGCCCAAAGAATTTGCCCCTTAACTATGTTAATTTTGTTCTCAGTGTTTCTTAAAGCTACTGTTCATTTGAATTAAAAGCTATCTCTGGGTGTTATACTGTTAAATGGCTTTGAAATTTGCCATTGTCATGGCTCAAGGATGGAAATAGTACATTTTGTTCTGTATTTAAAGGGAAATAACTCTCGCTAATTTCTTACAAAGCACAATTTTCACAACTTGCAAATCAGTTACCGGGTAGAAAACGGTACAACCCACAAGTAGATATTTCTAGAAACTGGAACAAGGTCTACCACTGTATAATTAAGGTAGTCTGCTTTTGTAAAATCAACATTTTACTGCACGCCTCGAAACAATATGCTAATTATATGACATCATATTTTACCAAGTGTACTGTAGTGTTATGAAATCTGGGAGAGTTGTTGTTATTGTTGTTATAGAGTTTAATGCCATTTTTCAGCACAAGATAGGCTATAGATGGTGGCCAGTATAAATGGTGGAGGAAGAACCTGGGAAAACCCCGGAAAGAACCACCGCCCCAAGAGAAGCTACCGGCAAGCTTTCTCACATACCCACATCGGCTGAGTCTGAGACTCAAACCCACGCAGACAGAGGTGAGATGGCAGTGATCTGTAACGGTGAGTGCTTTAGACCACTCAGCCACTCGGGGCCCCAGAACTTTGGGACAGGATGTTTCGCGCAAATGTACTGTAGTGACATGAACTCCAGATGAGAACTTTTTACCTAAGTATACTGTGTAGTGCTATGAACTCCAGAAGAGAACTTTTTACCTAAGTGTACTGTAGTGCTATGAACTCCGGGAGAGAACATTTTACCTAAGTGTACTGTAGTACTATGAACTCTGGGAGAGAACATTTCTATGTGTATTGTAGTGCTATGAACTCTGGAAGAGATTGTTTTTACCCAGATGAGCTGTAGAGCTATGAACTCTGGGAGTGATTGGATATAAAATCACATGGTGTTGACTTGTGTTTCTTACTAAAATATGAAAATGAAAAATTGCACTATCAATGCTGGGAAAGAAAACAATAAAGTCAACAAAAAATATACATGACCTTTACAAATTCTTAAGCAATTTAAGACCCTGCTGCAAACTGGCCATGCAGGCTTTCTGTTCTAGAAACCAATGTGATGTCAATAACTGTGTCACATTGACAACAATTACTCAGTAACATAGCTTTTTTTCTACATGGTATTTGATCAGGAGTTTATGCTCTTCAACCTGTTGAAAATGAATGAAATTTTAAATACCCATTCACCTGTTATTCTATGGGAAGTAAGTGACAGAATTATTCCTCACACTTTTCTATGGTCAATAAGTGACAGTACATGGGCAATAAGTGACAGGGTACCTTATTATTATTTGAACCTTGGTGGAAATGTTTATGGCCCAAACATATTTAAAACTTTCTTGCATAGCCTTCACACAACAGAATAATTTCTTGTACTTATTTACGGAAAAAAGTTCTACATTTCTTTGCATTATTTCCTAAAAATGCATTGTAATTCCTAACCCATGCATAAACCCCTCATAAACCATTACCAATGAAAGATGATATCTTCTCTCGTCTCTTAAATAATAAGAAGCTGAGAAAAACTTACCAAATAAATTTACTTACAAGTTAAATCCAACCACAAACTGCACAGACCCAGATCTGCCGATGCATAATATGCCAGCAGATCTGGGTTTATGCAGTTTCTTAGAAGTAATCAGTACAACAAACAACACTGACTCAGATCTGCCATTATGTGATGGCAGATCAGAGTCTATGTTGTTTGCAGCTGGACTTCATTTACAAGCCAGTAGTTACAGTATCATTTTTTTCTCCAAATAATTTGCAAAGGAAATTCAATTAATAAAAACTGACTGAAACTTCAAATATTTTTGTACTAACAGCAAAATTATGACACCACTTTACTTTAATATTGCCTATATCAGTAAATATGGAGTATGTCTTTGAAATAAAAAATAAAGTACATATCACAAACTGCTATTCAAAACTTAATTTAAATATTCAGGTCATTTTTTAAATTTCTATTTAGAAATGACAAACGATGTGCATACATATTTTCCATTAGCTTTTCCTGATTTCTGTTAGCCCAATAAATTTAACTGCAGTTACAAAATCTAGAAAAAAAGAAAGAAATGAAATCAAGAGATACAGACAGTGTTTTGATTGCTGTCCATGCTTTAATGCACCCACACAGTATCAAACTTTTAAAAACTATAATACAAGAGAAGATCTTAACTAGAAATGAAAATGTGTGTATGTGCTTGTGTATGTATGTGTGAATTCCCCACATCATACAAAAATGGTGACTTCTTTTATCAAAGTAAATAATGGCAAAGCTTTCAAATATTATGATCAATATTTTGATTTTAAGTAGAGTTTATGGCACAAAACTGACATTAATTCTATCAATGCACATGTGTGTGTGTGTGTGTGTGTGTGTGTTTTAATGGCATATCAACACAATCCTGGCTACATAGTGCCAAATAAAACCTGGCACAAGATTTTATCATGGAAGTTCCACATCTACACAACCATCACTGCCAGAAATGAGATACATGTTTGAACAGGACTATGCAGGTGAGACAAAACTGGTACCATATTTACATGCTTACAAGTCGGGTCTAACTACAAATTGCATAGACCCAGATCTGACATTGCATAATGTGATGGCAGATCTAGGTCTATGCAGTTTGTTAGGAGTAATCAATAGAATGATTATGCTATGACAGATCAGGGTCTATGTTGTTTGTTAGGAATAATCAACTGAATGATTATGCTATGACAGATCAGGGTCTATGTTGTTTGTTAGGAGTAATCAATAGAATGATTATGCTATGACAGATCAGGGTCTATGCAGTTTGTTAGGAGTAATCAATAGAATGATTATGCTATGACAGATCAGGGTCTATGTTGTTTGCAGCTGGATATGACTTGTAAGTGAGTACACATGGTATGTCACACACATATTGCAATATTCACTTTTTGCATCTCTTACACCTGACTCTCCGGAAGACTTCTCATAAGTCGTTTGGACCTCCAGACTTTGACTGTATAATCATCGCTGACCGTTACAAAATATTCCTGATTATGTGGACTGAACCCAACAGCATTGACAACTCCCGGTCCATGTTCATAGCTTCCCAGCAGACACCTATAATGGCGGTCCCACAGGTAGCCTTTTGCATCTTCACTGCCACTAAAAGAAAGAGAGAAAATCAGGCTCTCAATAAATTCTTAGAAGATAAAGGTGGTATATGCCAGCATGAAGTGTAATCTTGTAATGTCAAATTTAGTTCTATACCATAATTCAAAGTACTGAATGCAGGAATAATTACAGACTATTACACATGTGTTGTTTACCATCCATAATGTGAAATAGTTTATCTCTAGCAACTGCTACAATTTCAGGATAACTCACTTTTTTCTCCAGATGTTATGGATAAGGTAACTGCTGTACAAGAAAATGATTCAACATCATGTTTATGTTAAAATATAAATAAGGTCCCAGTTTCATAAAACTATTTAATTCTACTTTATCTAAGATTTTACATTACCTTGCTAATTTGGACAATATCTTTGTCTGAGGTAGAGACAGAATAAGGCATGAAAAAAGACCAAAGTTATAAAATTAAAATAATTTTTATTCATAAAAATTGTTGATATTCCTCAAATTCATGAAGTTTCAGATGGAATAAAAAAAAATAGAACTTTAATTCAAGATCAAGATAAAGATATGACTAAAATTTATTCCTCATGTCCGCAGAATGTTCAATGAAAAATTCACTGTTGCAACCAAATGTTGACTGATTAAGAAAAAGACTATGGATAACTTTCCATGTGATTTTACTTTTTCCACTGTTTTCCAGACAGCCAAAAAATCACAAGAATTAATCTCAACATTTTGTACGAGAACCATGGAAATTAAAATATGTGGAATGCCTGAGAATAGTAAATTCAAGAAAATCCAACATAACAGAAATGAACACACAGATGATCCAGGTATCTGAAAATTTCAATCTGCAAAGAAAGTTTGAAATGCTATGTGAAACTGGGGTCAGAACACTTGCAGGTGAATCAAAAATGTTGGACTTCACAACTGCAGATTTTTCTCTTATTTTTTAGTGTTTGACTTGGTATTTTATCACACAACTGCAGATTTTTCTTAGTTTTTAGTGTTTGACTTGGTATTTTATCACACAACTTAGACAAGTAGGTTATTTAGTTCTGAGACAACCAGAGTAAAGCGCCTTGCCGAGAGGCACACTATGGTTGTTGACCCTGGCCGATATGATAAAATCATTTGAATTGGCTCTCTTTCAGTCACAAAATGAGTATTTTGGGGAATTCTTAATGGTGTCACAAATGAGTATTTTGGGAAATTCTTAATGGTGTCACAAAATGAGTATTTTGGGAATTCTTAATGGTGTCACAAAATGAGTATTTTGGGGAATTTAATGGAGTCACAAAATGAGCATTTTGGGGAATTCTTAATGGTGGCACAAAGACTTCTTGTTTCTAACCTCCTATTCTTAAACACTCGTACAATTTTATTTCAAATGTCTCTTTGTGGCAAACTTCAAACTCGTACAATTTTATTTCAAATGTCTCTTTGTGGCAAACTTCAAACTCGTACAATTTTATTTCAAATGTCTCTTTGTGGCAAACTTCAAACTCGTACAATTTTATTTCAAATGTCTCTTTGTGGCAAACTTCAAACTCATACAATTTTATTTCAAATGTCTCTTTGTAGCAAACTTCAAACTCATACAATTTTATTTCAAATGTCTCTTTGTGGCAAACTTCAAACTCATACAATTTTATTTCAAATGTCTCTTTGTGGCAAACTTCAAACTCATACAATTTTATTTCAAATGTCTCTTTGTAGCAAACTTCAAGAAGACTACACCCTTTTTAAACTGCAAAAAGTAAATATAATTGTTAAGATACATTAGGTGAACTACCTCATTAAGTTACATTAGGTGAACTACCTCGTTAAGTTACATTAGGTGAACAACCTCATTGTTTCATATCATCAGCACATACAACATCACTGAACTGAAACAATGTATTAATGAAGTATTTGGTCTTTAAGTAATTGCACAGATTTTTACCTGTCACTATTTATGTGTTAGGAAATTACATATTAGCTTTTAACTTGTACAACTCAATATTAATACAGTGCTAATTTGATGAAAAATTTCATTGCATTTCCTGAGAGATTAGTCATTTATCTTTTGGTATGCAGTTCATTAGAAGCTGTTAAAAAAGTAATTTAGCATTTCACATCATGTAACTTGAAACATAACTTTGAAGATGAATCTCAGGCACTGTGTTCAACATAAGAAATTCAAAGCAAATGAAGTATATCTCAATCATTACCTGTGTGTACTGTCAACTATCCAAACAGCAATTTAAAGAAAAATGGATCTAACTAAGGAAGGAATACATACCCCCCTCTGTGAAAATGAATGTGTTGTGTACTTCCGGTAAGGAAAAAGGTAAAATTACAGTAACATATATAAATGGATGGAGGAGACAATTTTGCAAGACAAAACTGACTAACTTTTGGAAGGAATCTTTCAAAATAAAAAATGTTTGGGCCCATCAGCAGAAATTTCAGCTACCAGGCATCCTTAATAAATTTCGCAGAATTATCCTTGCCATGGCTCCTGCCTCCATTAATCTACTCTTGTGACATGCAGGATAGCAGATCCAGTTAATTTTACATTTCCAATCCAACATTGGGAGTTCCATTCAAGCCAGCAGGGGATTTTGTTTCGGGACTTCCATCCAAATCAGCAAGGGGTTTTGTATGGGGAGTTCCATCCAAACCAGCAGGGAATCTTATATCGGGAGTTCCATTCAAGCCAGCAAGGTATTCTGTATAGGGAGTTCCATCTAAGTAAGCAGATAATTTAGTATTGAGAGTTCCATCCAAGTCAGCAAGGGGTTTAGTTTCGAGAGTTCCATCCATGTCAGCACAGGATTTTGTATTCCATTAAAGCCAGCCCAAGATTTTGTATTGGAAGTTCCGAACCAGACAGCAAGGGATGTAGTATTTAGAGTTCCATCCAAGTCAGCAGGGGATTTAGAATTGGGAGTTCCATTCTTGTCAGCAAGGGATTTTGTAATGGGAATTCCATCCAAGCTGATAGGGGGTTTAGCACTGGGAATTCCATCCAAGCCAGCAGGAGACTTTATATTGGGAGTTCCATCCAAGTCAGCAGATAGTTTTGTATTGGGAGTTCCATCCAAGCCACCAGGGAAGTTTGTATTGGGAGTTCCATCCAATCCTGCAGAGGATTTATTGTAGGGAGTTCCATCAAGAATCCTGGTGCTAATATATAACAGTCTACAAAAAGCAGAGTCCCCCAAGGAGATGTTCATACATTTCTGGTAGCCATGGACTCTCATTACTGACTCAAAAAGAATCCATAAATTGGGTTCTTCAAACTCCATATTATAATACACAACAAACTACATAAATGTAAAATCCACATAACACCACATTTTCTACACCAACATTTTCATGAGATTTAGAAATAGCTGATATTTCAAAAAATGTATTTCCTAATCTACTACTCTCGCATGTTCTATCTAGCTTATGGGTTGGAAAATGGAAATAACATCTGAAACAAACTTTGTATAGGATAAACAAGAGTCCCTACAAGAGACTAAGGCTCTATTGACCAAAAAGAATTTTTAGGAATCTTGAAGTCTATTTCTTCCCTCCTTTTATTCTTTTAAACTACTGACTATTGAAACCATCTCAGATATTCTTGAGGAATTACCAAATTTGGTAACAAAATATTTTCTGTGATGTCCGAGTTAACATGCTTGCATGTGCAGTACAACAATCTTTGTCATGCTTTTGACTTTGAAAAATGATATTACGGATAAGAAATCAATGAACTCATCTCATATCCTGTCAGAATACACTCATATGCTAATATATTTTATATTTCTAATGACAAAATTCCCAAAATACTAAAGTGGCATCATTATAGGTATTCTACAGATATATCCACAAAGTAAGTTTGATCCCTTTATCCTTATGTGTGCTACCATGCTGAAAAGTCATCACTGGTTCCATTTCCAAGCCATCACCAAAACTACAGCCTCAACCTTGAAATCAATGTCAGAGTGCTTACTATCAACTTGTTCAGAAGTATAGTTGTCATGTTTATGGTCAAATCCAAACCATTTTCATCCAGGATAAGCTAGTTATATATTGTTATAGTGTCCTAGTGAAAAGTGCAAGCTGAAAAAAGAAACTCCTGTTCAGGAGATTAATTATAACTGTCTGTTAAGAAGGAGTAATCACAACAATATTTCAAGATGACTACCATTACAGCCATGAGTGATGTCAGATCAGTACCATTGCCAATCAATTTTTACATGTCATAATAAGTATTTTATTAAACCCAAATGCCAATGTGACCATTTTAAATGATAAAGAGCCATTACAAGGTTTTCAAGATGGTCACCAAAGTGGCCATGTTGGAAGTCAGATTGTTTTTATTTTCATTTGGGTCCATTTACATGTCATAAGTGATTAGTGAAATTCCCATGTCATTATGACCCTTTGCTCAGAGAAACAGCCATAAGATTTTTCAAGATGGTCATCATGACTTGCCATTTTGGACACCAGATCAGGTCCATTTTCATTTAGAACCAATATAGTCATCCATTCAGCATAAGTAACAAAGATTTTTCAAAATGACTGTCATGGTGTCCATTTTGGACACCAGAAAGGCACCCTTTTCATTTAGGAACATCTATGTTTTATAAGAAGTCTTTTCATTAAGACCTGATGTCAATATGACCATAAGTTCTGAAGGAATAGCAACATGAATATATCCAAGAAAGCCATTGTGGTGACCATATTAGCTCTCTGGGGAATACAATTTTCATCCAGGAACAACAGACCTCAAAATAAAAGTATGCATCAAATTTCATGACTTTCCAGTACACATCAGATGCTGATGCTGGACACTGAACAACAGACAATTGCATAAACCCGTGGTCTTCAGCTAAAACTCATTCACATCAACATATATTAACAGGTCATATTTGAAATCATAGCAAAGAATGAATTCATAACAAAGGATGAAATGTTAAGTATGGATCACCTAGCCACATAATCTTTACTGACGTTTAAAAGGGTTAAATGTTCAGCATGGATCACCTAACCACATAATCTTTACTGACATCTAAAAGGATTAAATGTTCAGCATGGATCACCTAGCCACATGATCTTTACTGACATCTAAAAGGATTAAATGCTAAGCATGGATCACCTTGCCACATAATTTTTACTGACATCTAAAAGGATTAAATATTAAGCATGGCTCACCTAGCCACATAATCTTTACTGACATCTAAAAAGACAAAGCAGCACATCGTTGATGGAGAGTGACCTTTGTGTCCTACATATCGGACACCAGTGTCCTGCATGGTGAAAAGGTCTATGACCCTGACCTCTATGTTAGGTGAAAGGTCAGGGGTTGCCCAGGGGTCTGTTCTATCTACTTTTCCAATCCATGGCCTACAGTTGATAAAGAGATATCTGAAATAAACAAAGGAGTGAATAAAAATGCAAGCCTATTAAAAATAATGAGTAAGTTACAGTGGCGCAGAGTTGTTTTTTTCTGTTGTAAAATCATTAGGAATCAACCCCAACTATGACATGCTCCTAAGGATGATGCAGAACAAATGGTCTCAAATTTCATATCCTCCTTCTTTTTCTTAGTACTTAATAGCAGTTAAATAAAATTTTACTTGCCCAACAACAAACTGACTGGGCTAGCTGGGCTAGGAATTCTTATGCCCTAAAATGCATCCAGTCATCTATATGCATAGTGACATAATTACAGTTCTAAATTTTATTTGCATGGGTAAAGTGATTTCAATATCGCAATTCATACAAGGTTTACACACATTCATTCCTAGTTAACATGCTTATGTTGTTCAAATACTGGGGGAAGAGAGACACATATAAAGCAGAGAAATAACACACTATTAAAGATCAAAACCACCAGTCTCATTCATGCACTGTTCAATGCTGTATTGATAAAACACAGGAGGAACCATTCAAAAGAGGGATTACAAATGTAGATGACAGACAGATGATTCATAAAAATGAGCAACTCTCTTATTTACAATTTTTAAAATGTATTTCAACTCATTTATCACCTTTCCATTGTTATCTCTGAAACAAAATTGCTAATTGTGAAAACTTGACTGTGTGCTTTTTCTTCAGAAGTGAAGTTACTGTTATATCTGCTTATAATGAATTTCAGGTTGCAGGTGTCAGATGTACATGTATAAAACCTTGTATCATACTTATCTATATTTGGTTACCTCTTTTGCATGAGAGATGTTTTTGACAAAAACAAAAATGATACAGGATGGAGAATGTCATTTTGAAATCTTTTAAAAAGTACCTTCAGACCTCCCAGTTTGACTTTAATAATACCTATAAGTTCCTCTCATAGTTTTATCAACATAGCTTTACAATATGTATAAGAGATATTTGATGGCTGCATAAGTTAGAGGTGTGGTTCAAAACATAATTGTATGATTATTTAAAATATAGTCAATTACATGAATGGCTTATCCCCTGACTGACTACAGCAATGACAAATGTACAATTAAATTTATTGTACTTACAGACCTTGACCTGTAATGATCTAACCTGACATCATTATGCATAAACTGAGTCAAAATCTACACTAAATTTTACCTTCTGTCCTGAATTTGTGACCCTCCAAGAAATGGAAATCTTTATATGCTATTCAGCTGGATGGTAGATGTATAATAAATATTATGAAAGATTTCGTTGCCTAGAACCTGATATAATGTTACAGTTTCAGTCCATGCATATTATACGTATCAAATCTGATGAAGACTTGGTACCAAATAAGCAAAGTTATTATGCAGAAGCCAAGAATATCATTTCACTTTCAATGACCATGACAACTCCATCACCTTAACTTTGGACCCAGTAGCCCCCAGATCAATATGATTCTTCCTGTACCAATGGGTAAGGAACATATGAGGTTAAAAGAAAGAAGAAAACAAAAGTTATGTTGCAGAAATCATCTGGTCTATGGGCAGATAGATGGATGAACAGATGGGAATTGCTATCATTATATCACTATGCACCTTTGGTCTTGGATTGTGTCAAACAAAAGCCTGCAATATTTGATATTTCTTAATGTTATACATATACTTAAAAGTTCTTATTCATGTTTCAGAACTTCAAATAAAAAAAATTTCTAAATCAAACAACAAGTTTTATAACATGATGCCCAAGTGGCCCTGATATTTCTCACATGGCTAACACAACTACAGTATCTTCCATACTTTATATCATGTCAATTTAACATGGTTTACTATAATTTCATAAAAATTCTTTCCTGAGATAAGGGCACAATTAACATGCATAGTCTCTAGGTCTTCACTGAACTAATCCTAACCTACTGATCAAGTTTTATCACAACTCTATGACAAGTAGAGTGTATGTGTGATTTGGATTTTTAATGTAGCTTTAACAATTTTTCAGTCATATCGCTATGATGTCTGCAGTGTGACAGTTTATAGTGATGTCTAGCACTGGTGCATCATGCCACAGACATGTAGCATGATGTCCCACCCAACCACATTATCCTGACACCAGGCCGACCAGTCCTAACACTAACCTCTTAATGCTGAGTGCCTAGTGAGGCAGCTGCTAGTACCATTTTTATAAGTCTTTGGTATGACTCGGCTGGAGGTCGAACCCATGACCTCCCACATCTGAGGCGGATGCTCTAACCACTAGGCCACCGGAGTGACAAACAGAGAGGTAACAAGGTAAGATGCCCAGCTAATTATATGCAAAATCATCACACTAATATGCACAGATCTCACTTATTACAGAACCTGTCCAAAACAATAAAAATATAAGCCTTTTTTACCAAGCTGGAGCAAAATAAAATCAAAACTTCGGTTTTCCTGAGTGGACACAAGCTCAGTCAGTGAGATACAAGATTACCTTTATAAATATTCATTGATTTTAATGATAATGAAATGATCAAAACTCGAACAGAAATAAAGTTCACAGAGTTTTCACACTATCAGTCAATCAAATTCAGGATCATGTCATTAATATGTGTGGATCTCGCATATAAATATACTCAACCAAGAGTTGGATGATATAAACCTATTTACGAAGTATGATACAAAAAATACAGTCTGCAGTCTTGGATTATCAGAGGATAAGCTGTATGATGTGGCCAGTACACCTGATCATGTCAAGGGGAGATGATGGGAAAGAGTTTTTGCCCTTTGTCTATTTGAAATAGACAGGAAAAAAGATGAAAATTAGGGCTGGATTCGATAGGTAGCAGGCTAATATTCCTAATGTAATGTGATTGGGGAATGTATTCAAAGGAGGAAAATAAAGTCTGCAGAGCAGTAAAAAGCTCTGCCAATAAGATGATTAATGGTCTTGCTCACAACAAAACTCATCTGCCAATAAGATGATTAATGGTCTTGCTCACAACAAAACTCATCAAACAGATTGACGATGCAAACCTATCTATCTGGAGTAGTATCAGCAGTTTGAGATTGGCATGCAGATCATGGTTCCTATCTCTAAACCCCTTCTATATATCCCATGACATTTCCCCTCTTAGAATTTTTGTCACATGCATGCATTTGTGATTGTAACCCATGTGAGCCCCCAAATGAAGTTTCCATAAGGAGCCTCTGATCAATACACTCCTGTGTGGTGGCAGGCAGATATTTATAGCATTGTTATTATTGATCATGGCTACCTGGCTTATACCACATGTTGCTTGCAGAATTTTATCACTGTGTAAGGCAGCCCAATCACCTATAATTATCAAATAAACCCAACATTTCTCAAACTTAACCTGTATTGACTACCATCGATGTAAAAAATGATTCAAAGTAACGTTAGTGGAATCACTAATAATTTCAGTCATAGGACTTACCATACCAAGATGCCAAACATTGTGGACTATGCATGCAGTCTTTAACATTGATAAAATTTGTCAGACCGTGTATGTGATATGCACACTATCAAAAGTAATAGGTAATGGTATGGTAATTTAAAAAAGGATTTACATTTACAACAACTAATTGGGGAGTGTGCATCAGAAGTTATTGGCACAATCATTAAACTATACTTGGTGGCAAATGAAGATAAATGATAAGTATGGTGGAGTTTGAAACAGTGCTTGTTGAAAATGCAAACCACCAACAGCTCTGCTCACAGATAAATTCATCTGGTAAAACTGCTGCCAGATAACTTCACTTCCCCAATAAAGTAATTTCTTTTTGAAATGTGGAAAATAAATGCCAAGTAAACAAGCAGATCTTTTGCTGCAGATTATAGCATAAATACAAAATTTCCATGGTTCCATTCCTGCAAAAAAATGTCCAAGAAATATGTGGAATTGGATCAGCCAGATTATATCAGATATAGTGTCCAGCTGTAAAAACATCTGATATCAACCTACAGCCTATAATTTGTAATATCAAGTCCATAAGAAAACATCTGGTATCAACCAGAAATATATGCAGCCCATAACTGAAACTATTAAGTCTATACAAACATCTGGTATTGCGAAAAAAGATCTATGGTCCATTAGTGCGAGTATTCAGTCAGTGATGCTTGGATTCAATGATATGGAACAAAACATATCAGATCTGGATAAAACAATATCAACAATGGAAGATAATCTTTTAGAATCGTTAAATAAGCTCATAATACCTGCAATGACTTCAGCAGTATCTGGACACTTTATCATAAAACTTGAAGAGAATTTTACAGAACAACAATTTAGAAAAAGGAAGCAAACAGATGGCTAGGTGAAATCACAGAACAAATGAAGTATGAATGGGATTTTTGTTTGGTCACAACAATAATAACAGTCACAACAGTGTACTGATCTGACAGAGGTTCCTCAAGGAAATGTAACTTGGGGGCTCATGTGGGTTACAGTCACAGACAAATGCATGTACAAAAGTCCTCAGTGTGAAAAGTCATGGGGTATATACGAGGGGTTAGGATCTGGAACCATGACTGGCCAGTCAATCTCAAATTGCTATTTTCACATTACTCCAGGTCTGATTAAACTGAATTAGAAATACCATCTCTCATGTGTTAAGAAGTTCAGCTAATCATATACAAGAACACCTCATTAATATGCATTGCATTTGATCTTACTCTCACTGGATATTTTGATGACATTTTCTGATTTACCAAGTCTGATAAAATCTGAAAAACATAACTGATAAAGTGCTGACAAGCTCAGATAAAATCACCTTATTAATCTATGTGGATCAACTCATAATTTTAATAATATGAGATCTTGATTATTTAAGTTGTATCAATCTCAGGCAATCAGATGCATGATCACCTCATGGATCTTGCTCATTTTCTAACTCATGCAAGATTGTAAGCAAATAAGCCTATATTCCAAGTTTGATAAAAAATAAATGGATCAAAAACAAACCTACTGGAGTAGTAACAAGTTCCACCAATCAGATTCATATCATCTCAGTAAAATAAGTGGATCACACTCATCAAAGATTTTGACCGTGTATGCCCATATTCGATGAACGATCAAAACTGGATCAGATGTAAGGCTTCCAGAGGTAAAAGCTGTGCTAATCAGTTGCATGATCACTTCATTATTATGCATCAACCTCACTCATTATGATCACCTCAGTATTATGCATAAACCTCACTCATTATGATCACCTCACTATTATGCATAAACCTCCCCCATTATAATCACCTGATTATTATGCATAAATCTCACTCATTTTACTCTACCGAGATCCTGTTGATAATAAGGCCATATTTCAAAGCATAAACCTCACCCATTATGAACAACTCATTATTATGCATAAATCTCACTCATTATTTAACTCTACCAAAATCATGTTGATTAATAGGGCCATATTTAAAATCTGATCAAATCTGATCAGAAATATAGTCTCCCGAGGCGTGATAAGCTCAGCCTATCAGATGCCAAATAACTCATTATTATGCGGGAATCTATGAATCTCAGTCATTATTAAACTCAACTGAGAGCTTGAGGATAAAAGCCCACATTACAAGTTTCATCAATTTGGATCAGAAATATGGGTCATCCTGAGGTAACAATTGCTGACAGATGAAGCATGACACATGACCGACAATGCTCAACAGATGCAGGGCCATACCATAAACTCACTTGACCTTATGACCAGGTGGAGCTAAAAATTTCACCACTCTACAAAAGAGTAAAGTAAATCTTACCTATGATCATCTGAAAGACACAGACCAGTCACATGACCATCCAGATCAATGAGATGATCTGGTTTATCGAGAATTTGGTTACCACGCATATGAATGTCATGGTTGCTGTAATTTACAACCATGTGACTGTTATGACAATCCATATCTGGAGTATGTGCCATTGGCAAACTTTCCCAAGTCCATTTGGATAAATTTTTGAATCCTAACTGATGCAGTGCAACTGCAAATTCTCCTGTTACAAAAATCAAATTCTTGCTAAAGTCTTCTGGTGGTTTTAAAGTGATGGTAGACAGTGGCAGTGCTTTTATTTTAGGAGTAAGCCCAGAAGATGCATTATTGTTTATATTCAGCCCCAAATCACTACCATCACTCAAACTTTCATCAATGAATGAAGCAGCCAATTCAGAGAAAGCACTTTTAGAGTTATCTCCCTTTTCATCTGGGCTCTTTAAATTTAAACTATGACTGCCTGAATGTGATTCTATATCCATTGAAGCTATACCATCAGAAACTCCCTTTTCAGTAAGTGCTTTTGACTTAGATATATTATGACCAGCTGTATACATTTTTACCCTGCTTCGAAACACTGAGTGACTATAATGGTCAAGTTTATTTGCTTCTCTGAGCACTCCTGAATGTTCCTTCAGAAACATGTCAATGGAATCATCTTCTTTTTCTGTTACCATATTTTCAGCGGCAAATGTTGTCGTCTTTGTTTGCTTTACAACACTTCCACCCTCTTCCTGTATTTCTTTACCATCAGATAACACATATGTATCACAGCAGCTAACTGGATGTGTAGTTTTTGGTACTTCCATATGGTCTACAAGCAATGTTTCCATGGTATAATCAATGGAGTCATTTTCTGGTGGGGAAGTAATAGAGGTATATGCTGACAATGTTCTCCTAATGGGTATATCAGCCACTGTGAGAAACTTTATCAGACTCGCTGTCTCACTACTAAATGTGAACAAAGCTCGACCAGATTCATCACTCTCATCTATGTTTTCCTCTGTGAAGGGTTTATGCCTGGGAGAATCATTAACCTAAAATAGAAAATAATGGGGGCTTTATAATCCTGATTCATGTTCTTGGAACTAAAAGATAAAATTTTAAAATGGAACTTCTTTTAAAAGAAAAGATGTTGAGACATTGCAATACAATCCATATGCTGATATAATTTAAAATAGAATGAGAAATTATGACCCTATCCATGCTGAGCATGAAATCTCAACTCAGTTTGTGGGAAATTTGAATTGGACAAGGACATTTTCCCTTTCAAATGTTATAAACATACTTTCTCATATTGACGCATATTAAGAAGAAATGTGTAATGGAACACCTATGTCCATATCCCAGTTATTTGTTTTCTAACTTGTCTTTCCAATACACATGCTGTAAACAAATTTAAATTAACATTTTACACTAGTGCTATAGTGATGCATGTGAATTTAATACTGACAATTATGGAGATATTTCTGGAATCCCTCTCTTCCCCAAAATGATAATTACTTTTTTAAACATGATTTTTCATGTTTTGAAATTTTCTTTACATGTATGAAAAATTACATGAGATATGGTACATAGAACACTGACTTTTGTGAGAGTCATTAAATGATGTAAGCTTTTCTCTCTCTCATGTGAAATGTAAAAGTCAATAGAAAAACAGAATACACACAGATGTTGCAAAGTCTAAATTTATAGCGGCCATGTTTTGTTTTCTTGACATCTCTAAGCTAAGATGAGACAAGCACACACAGAGCTAACATGTCTTTGTTAATAGCATCCTGTCACAAGAAGGATAAACTGTTACAGTAAAAGCTACACAATATGAATATCAGTAGGACACGATCATAATGTTATCAAGTTTCAGTACAATCCATTTAAAAAGCTGAGAACTACAAATGCAAATATACATGTGATGGAAGGAGGGACAGACATAACTAATGTAACATAATTACAGTGCTGACACAGAAAGATATCAGATTACATCAACAATATTTACCTCAAAAGCTTCAATCTGGACTGTGGTTGCAAAACGATCAAGACTAATCTCCAAGCATCCCCCTAGAAAAGTGAGATCATCCAACCAGGCTCCAAACAACTGAGATGGATCCATGGCAACAACTCGCATGATTTCAAAGTCTGAAAATTGTAAAAATTAACTTTTAATACAGTAAAATGTTTCAACAAAAGGACATTCAAATAAACTTACAATTCTGTCATGTGGGCAACTCTTTTTTGTATAGAGACTGAAAATATACATGAAATGGTTCATACATGTTCTTTTGAAGTAGATGTCATTTACACTGAGGAGTCCACTAAGGCAGGATTCCATGTATCATATTTACCACATGTTTTCATAAAGAGTCCAAAACAAATTAAAAAACTACACCCATGCAACATATGCTGCATCAAAAATATCTGGCTACTGTTTGGTCAACTGGCATATCAATTACACATGGTAATGAATATACTATCAACCTGTATGGGTTACACGTAATTTGTAGTTTGTTTTTTTTTCATTTTCGTCAGTAAATGTCCGTACAACTGTTTTTTACATTTTTTTCTTATAAATTTTTTTTTTAAATTTTAAAAAATTTTCTGGGAGGGGGGAAATTTGGGGAGTCTGGACATAATTTTTTTTAATTAAATTTAGCTTGACCTAGAATTTGTTTCAGCTATGCACAAGCAAGGTTGAGAAAACTCGAACATGCTTTGGAAAATTAACATTAGGTCCGGAGATCAAAACAGGTCTTTTTTTGTACTATACCCTGTGTAAAAGTGATAATGTCTTGCACAGAATTATTGGTTTTCATGTCAATTGTAACCCCAAATCTTGCATATCTGGCATTATTTTAATTTAGCACACTTTTTAAAGTGAGTAAAGGTATGATGAAATATTTAAATTGCATTTTATCCTTTTATTCTGCCAAATACGCACTCTACACTTACAATTTTAGAAAGAGCAACGATTTAAACATTTTTTAAGATATTTTGGAAAATTTTAGCTGATGCATGATGCCTGAAATTAAGTTTTGAACTGAGTGGGTCAGATTTGTAATCCAAACAGGGAAGATGCATTGCCAGCATGACGGAAGTAGTACAGATACTTAGTGATGTCATTCGCATGGCTCAAAAATATATTACACTGCAAATTTATATCAACTTTTGACCAAAATTGGCACACCGTATAGCAAATTCATAACTTTTCAAACACAAGATATGGAATTTTAATAAAACCAGCTTACAAGATATAAACTTCTGGACTGCTACTTTGGCAATTTTTTTATTTTTAGATTTCAATTTTTTTACAGCTCTTGGCATAGTATCATAGGGTTTATGGGGGAAAAACATAAATATGTAATAATGAGACCATGATAAATCCAAAGAAGTTAATATTACACCTTGAAAATGCATGTTTCAAAATGCCTTGCACATGGCTCCACACCTGGATCATGAAGTGATTAAATATGAATTTGAGGATTACTGCATACTGCCTAATGAGTGTGTGCTTGTATTAACAGACGATGGCCAGAAAAGGAGCTTGTGTAGCTACTGGCTGGATATTATAAGCCAGAGAATTAGTACTGGTGCCATCCGCTTCCCAAATCTGAAAGTAGCTATTCAGTAACTACTTACCTTGCCTCACAGCAATGCAGACTGTGAGAGATCTTTTTCTATGATGGAAAAAATACATACAGATTGTAGGAAGTCCCTGAATGCAAACATAGTAACATCATTTTTACAGTGTAAAATTAACATTGACACCTGCTGCATAGACTTTAAAACACCTGATTACATTCTGAAAAGTGCAAAGGGTGCATGTGTTGCTTATGATAACTTGTGTGTGTGTGTATGTGTGTGAGTATGTGTGTTAAAACACAATCAAAATCAAAAGAATAAAATAAAAAAAGTTTCAGAGATGTAAATAATTATGTAAATGTGTGTAAAATTAGTTTGTGTGTGGTGTTTGTTGTTTTAAAGCTGCTATCTTATACAAAATATGAATACATTTTTTTAATGTAAGGATTTTTTGGTCTTTGTAAGGTTTTTATTGGTCTGGAGTATAGATTTTCATCTCAAAGGGTTGACAGATATGAATGAATGAAAACAGACATTACCTGCCATACTTGTTTTCTTTTATTTTTAAAATCTCAATTCATAACAAACAGCAAGGATATTAGAAAACACAGCTTACTATGTGAAGCAACACTCTGCCACATTATAGATCTACTCTCCTTTCATAATCTACCATTCAAGAAATTCTGCTCAAATTGCTCTATGGTCTTGGCATTGAATAAACAAGAGTTTCACAGACAGGACATGGTATGCCAGTATCTTGACCTTGACCCTACTAATGACCCTGGAATCTTGGACTTGACTAATGTTCATAGTACAAACCTGGGTAATGTTTCATGAAAATATATGTGGGGGGTTAAGAAGTGGCAATTTGGATTAGAGAAGAGGCAAATGATATTATTTCTTGTCATAATCTTGATCTTGCAGGCATGGGGTTAAACTGAATATGCCAGAAAATGTGAAGATATATATATATATATATATATATATA
>JAECUM010005695.1:0-41815 GCA_016617855.1 Megalonaias nervosa
CACACACACACACACACACACACACACACTGTTCTTTTTAACACAGTCAGTAAATAAATCTGCCATTAATGACCTTTTCATTTTGCTCCCTGATTGATGTGAGTTGCTTTAACAAGTGATTTAAGCAATGGCATTACTAATGACCTACCCACAAATTTTGTGTTTCAGATGATGACACACCCAGTGGATTCCCTGAGGAGATCTTGTCCTGCACAAATCTGGAATATCTGAACATGTACTATCAGGGTCTGGTGTCAGTACCTGCAGAGATACAAAAATTGACCAAGTTAAAATGCCTGAATATTGGACACAATCCATATCTCTTGAGCATTCCAGCAGAACTGGGCAAGATTCTGACCCTTCAGAGTATGAGTTAATGCTAACTATCAAACATCACTTTGTCTCTCTCTCTATCTGTATGTGCTGCTTTTCTGTCAGGTGATATATTTATCTCCACTCCTTGTCTCCCCAATTTCTCTTTCCTCACTTCTTCCATCCTATCCTGAGTTGCCACCAATTACTATAAAATT
Organism: Megalonaias nervosa; assembly: GCA_016617855.1. Lineage (NCBI taxonomy): Eukaryota > Metazoa > Mollusca > Bivalvia > Unionida > Unionidae > Megalonaias > Megalonaias nervosa. The sequence goes on from JAECUM010005695.1 coordinate 531, forward strand.
AAATATTTCTGTGGGTCTAAGGTTGTTTGGTTTTGCAAAAAGCAAAAGTTTTTGTCAGGTGCTGCATTTGCAGACTGGGAGGTGATCCTACTGCTTGTACAAAAGAATCTTTTTAATTTGATTTTTAAAATGCAACTTTCACCAATCAGTGAAAAAATTTGAAAAAATGGTGAATTCATATTATTAACTTGCTTGTAGGAAAATTCAGGAGTGTTCATGCATTGTACTTTTTGTGTTTATATTAGTATCTCAGACACTATAATTTTACAGACTGAAGATTACTGCATCACCATACCAAAACTTGATCACTGTGGCCTACATTCCACATTTCAGTGTTTATTTGTATTTATTTTGTTTGTAAGTCAGTTTCTATAATGCTGTTCTTGAAAATATATATGTGCATGCATACTAAGGAGAACTACACTACAATAAACATTAAAGGTCACTGTGACCAACTTTTCACATTCCAGTGCTCATTTATATATTTGTATGTTTTAAGTCGGTTTTTGGATCTATATTGTTTGTACAGTCATGAAAATAGATGTGAATATACATCATGGGGAATGCTACACTACAATACCAAAAATAGGTCACATTGACCTGTTTCATACTCAGTTACCAGAAATATGTCATAGTGACCTATTTTTGCCTAATGTGATCAGTCAGACTTGTACATTTAGGTTAATTTTATTTGACATGGTTGCTTGTATAGTCATGAAGTTGTGATATGCATTTGTCACAAGGAGTACTTCACCATGATATCAAAAGTCAGTAATTGTTACCTATTTTGGATGCTCCTATGATAACGCTTGCCTTTTATATTTGGTCATTTCTGTGATACTGTTGCTTTCACAATCATGAAACTTGCATGATCAATTTTTAAATCTTACTGTACCTCTGTACCAAAAAGTAGATAACCACGACCTTTTTTCAGGTTTCATTAACAATATATATCTAACATTTATGTTTTGATGAGTTTCTGAAACACTTTCAAGCTTGTTGTAATGAAAACTGTATGCGCACACATCCTGTGGTTCACATTGATATCAGAAGTAGCTCACAATGACCTTTTTAACACTTAAAATGATTCTGTACAGCTTCGACGTTCATGTGAGTTTCTTTGACCCTATTGCTTGAAAATATATTGAACTCAGTATCAATATGAGCATACATCTTGTATGTACTGCATCTCCATATTAACAAAAATATCTGGTTTCTAAATAAATAGTCATTTGTTGGTGAGCTTTGCTGTTTTTTGACAGTTTAATTTATTCTTTGACATGGGTCAGTTCAGAATTCTGGATTTAAATGTTTAGTTTTTGCCAGTTTTAAATGTTTACTTACCATGCCACTACCTTTTTTTTGTACTTAAGCCACCTTATGGCAATCCTCATTATTGTTAGTCTTAAAAGTTAGGATATGATGTATTGTTACAGGATTCAGGTTTCTTCTGGCGTCAGTCTGAATTTTCCTGAGAACGGAAAATGTCCTTTCAGTGTCTTCTTTGGAATGTAGCATTGTTAACATAACTCTACTGAGTCCACCAAGAAGTTTCATTGTGTCCTACCTGTGGGTTGATTGGAATACTGACTGCTTGCCGGAAGTTCTATCTGAGTTGAATTTGTGAAGTTCCTCTTAAAATTGACTTTATAGAAATGTCATCATATAGATTCATGACCCTTTGAACTTGATTTAGTCACTGATATTCTTATTTCCATCCATTATTAAAAATTTTGTGTGATATTTTGATTGTTTAGATTTTGATGTTTTAACATTGGGAAGTCATTCATTCTGAGATCTTGACAAACACTAAATACAGATACCAAACTGAACTGTTTTATGTGATCCAAGCCTTGTATTAATGCCAAATCTGTCCATAATCCATTAACATCTTTCATCTTTTCTGGATTAATACTGATCATATATAATCCAATAATTAATTTTTGGCTTTTGTTTGTCCAGTTAGTAATTAAAGTGCCATGCTCAGTCACATGATCCCAGTAAGTCTTTAATGGAAATATACTACAATGGAAGCATGGTGTGAATTCCCTCCCAGCCCCCAAATGTCTGTTCTGGAATTTTTTAATAATAATACTGATTATGTGTGAGATTTCAGAGAGTGATGGGATAACACTGTTTGTTGCAGAAGGAAAACCCTCCAAGTCCGGAGGTTCATGTGTATGGCTACTTCAGAGGATTGTTGGATACATATATATATATATATATATATATATATATATATATATATATATATATATATATATATATATATAGACACACACACACACACACACACACACACACATGGGTATCATCATGAGCATGTCAGAAAATCAGAATTTTGGAGAACAAGAAATATAAATATGGAGTTAATTAATTTGGGGGGGATTTTGGACTCGTGCTGACAGAAAATTCATTTATGCCTCATTCATAAAAATACACAGGACATCAGTGTTTCAGTCCCTAACTGTTTCATTATGAGTGTTCTTATTGATTCATTGGTTCGACTGAAATTTGCGACATGCTTTATAAATAAAATTGAGATATCAATTTAATGGATGAATTTTTTTGGGGTCACAATGGACATCACTTCCCTATACATAACAAATCATACATTATTACATCAGGAGCTAGAATTTTGGCTATAGATAAGACAAATAATGTCTCTCATATTAAAGCATATTGGCTCTTTTAAAACTAAGATTACACTGCAGTAACTTTAATTTTGATGAGACCCATTCTTTACATATTGTTGGCACCGTCATGGAAACCAAAGCAGCCCCATCTCATGCCAATGCCTTTGTGTTGTGTGTTACTTGGAATGGAAACTTATGAACTCATCGCCCTATTAACTTTTGAATTCTTTTATTTAAGGTTAATATACAGTATCTTGATTTTCAGCAACAGCTGTCACAAAACCATGAAGTTTACTCTGGAATATTCCAAGGAAAGAATCACAGTATCATTTTATAGGCTACTCTGCATGTTTTTTTTTGTTTAATCTTCAGGACTGGAACTTGAGGAATGTCCTCTCCTGAAGACTCCTCCAAAGGAGATCAGAGACAAAGGTTTTGCCTCTACATATGCCTACCTACAGCGTTTGCTCAGTGGTTCCACATCATGCAAGAGGACGAAACTGATGCTGGTTGGTTTAGGAGGGGCAGGAAAAACAAGGTAATAACAGGTCTTTGTGTGTAGTTTCCTTCCAAGATGTTATATCCATTAGTGATGTATATTGAATTGACAGTTACCTACGTTTTAACATCCCTTAAAATATCATGTGTCTAATATTGTTATGAGCTATCATTTGAAACATAGTAATTATTTCTCCCCTCTCTCACTTGAGGACGGTATATGAAATTTTGGTAGACACATTTGTATTAATTGGTAGAGGAGCTTATTAGATTCTCTGGTCACTGTTGCATTTGTTTTCCTTTTTTTATTTACAGAGTTTTAAACTTTTGGGGCTTAAACAATTTCAGACATAAAACTTTTGAGAATGATTAAGCGAAACTCACTTGACATATACAAATAAAATTTAGTGGGCATTTATGTTGATGTGTATACAATCAGACTAAATTTTCAGACAGTTCTAGCAATATTTCCATTTTGTACACGAGTAAAACGTTTGGGAATTAGATTGTTTTTCATAAAAACTTTGTTTGCATAATTTAAAAGCAAGTATGACATGAGGTATAGTCTGTATATACCTCCCTGTTTGTTTGTAGCCCCTTAAAATTTAAAAGACGAAAAGCACAAACAAGATGAAAGATGCACAGAACTAAGTCAGTTAATTTTTTGATTTATAATTTCAAACCCGATTATGCCTAGGTGGGACCCTAATACTGTTGTCATCCGAGCATTTTATTTCTAACTGAAGTTTTCAGTGTAAGAGACGGCCTGTTCGCCAGTCGTTCCAGTTCCTGGACAAGTCCATTTTCAGCGAAGAGATGTATGCATGACTACACATGTATGTACATGGAAGGAAAATACTATGTTGTCTACTTCCGATATTTACAATGTCAAGCAAAGGAAAAGAATGTCAATTACAAATTTGCCTTTCACTTGGATTTAACAAGCGGTGTAATTTTTGTGTACATGTATGCAAAGGATATAACTCTAAACTCTCAACATTACCGTAAGTTATGGACTTATCTGGCAGTTACTGAATAGGATGAACTATGTCACAATGTTGTCTGAGGAAATCAACTTGCCCATAGTGTACACAACATGGCGCCATGTTAATATGGAAAGACCATTAAGCATGAAAGTGGCAGAGAATACCAGCGTTAGGGCCACTCTAGTCACATTCAGATTAGAAATTATAAATCAATGAATGAATTGACTAAGTTCTGTGCACTTGTTATCACATTAAAGATTACCGTTTTTGAAATCTTTAGAGGGTACAAATAAATGGGGAGGTATAGTCATACTTTAGACAAATGAATTTGGTAAACATACCTATATTTGTATGCATATATATCCTGATTACTGTATATACCTGATTATACATTATCCAACTGCAAACAGAGACCTTGATCTGCTGTCATATAATGCACTGGCAGATCAGGATCTATGTTATTTGTTCTATTGATTACTCCAAACAAACTGCATAGATCCAGATCTGATGGTGCATTATGTGATGGCAGATCTTGGCCTTTATCCAGTTTGCAGTTACAGTAGTCCCCCTCTTGAACAGCCCCCCTGACCAGCGGCCACCCGCTTCTTACTGCCAGAATCCCTTGGCACCAACAAGTTTGTATTCAAAAGTACCCCTCAAGAACGGCCACCCCACTAATGTGACCAGTGGCCAGCATATTAGTACAAAAATGTAAAATGTTCCCCTCACAAGTGGCCACTTTTTATTTCAAACATATCCAGAACCAATAATTAATTCATATCGTGACATAAGGTACGTAATCAGATTATCTCTATTGTCCATACATGTCTCCCAATGTCAAGTGAAAGAAGTGTTGACTAAAGTACATGTAACACTAAGATTAATATTATATCATTGTCTATAAAAGCTGATGTTTACAGGAAATGGGCCCAACAGTGTTATGATAGAGTTTTGGACTTCACATATCTGTCGAGTTCTTCTCTTTGATGATTACAACCGGACGTAATTGTCAAGATCATAACGGGATCAGCATAGGCTAAAAATAGATTTTGTGCATTAGGCCCCTAACACACACACACAGGGAAATTAACCTTGAACAAAACAGGGTAACAGACAAAGACCGAAAAATAACGTGACAACACATTTATCACTTCCTTTATGAAGAAGGCATTTCGTCCACTCTACAAAAGTTTCGTCTGCATAATTAAATTGCATAAAGTTAGCAACATTTGAATAAATCATTACCAAACATTAACATGTCATCACGTAAATGGAGATGTATTATTTTAGAAGGAAGTCGGTTATTCTACTTAACGACATCGGGTGAGGTGGGGAGGGGGAACTTGCCGAACAATTTTATGTAGAAAAGCTCGAATAAAACAATTTTATGTTGAAAAGACTTGAATAAACAACGTAGTAACTGATAAGGAGGTTATTCAGCAGTAGTGGGAAAATGGAGCAAATGGAAAGAGAATTATGTATGTACCAAGATTTAAGTGACGTTTTTGAATGGTTTTGCAATGTACATGACAACAATACCCGCTTGCATATCACGCTTATGCCAAGAATAAGAACTATTAATATATATTCAGTTGAAATAAGTCTATTATTATAACAAGAAGAACCTTCTAATAATTAATGTTTCTTTTAAATGAAGATATTAAATGAAGATATTAAATGCTTTGAAGTATGTAGCTTTCTTACTATGTACATGACATATACTTCTCACAAAAAATTTAGTCCCCCTCTGGAAAGGCCACCCGTCTTATAAGGCCACTTTCCAGGTGCAGAAGGGGTGGCCATGTAAGAGGGGGACCACTGTAAATCTGACTTGTATACAAATGAATGCAGGATATTACAACAAATTTTAAACTTTTTTAAAAACATTTGTAAAATTAGACACTTTTTGACAAATAATTTTTTAAGCACAATTTAGCAGTAGCTACTTGAGATAGAACATTTAATTTGGTATTCTTATTTGTATGCATTTTCTAGATTGCCTAACTAGATTTTCCAGCCATTATAGCAGTTTTCATATGTTTCTGCACTTTTTTGTTTCGTTAAAAAGTTAAATGTTTGTGGTCGCAACTTGAGTGTTCTTTTGTACTGCTTAAATTGACCAAACTGTTTTGATCTTATGAGATGGAGACTAAAATCAGAGACTTTCTCTGTCAGATTCATGTCAAAATTCCATTTTACTCACTTGATTTTTTTAATTTCCTTCTGTCAAGCACCAGTGTCACAGAATAACAACAATGGTCAGGGTGGGGTGGGGGGGAGATATGTTTGGTTTAACAAAATAAATCCCTTCTAGTAGTAGAAATGCACTTTTTAATAAAAATTAGATTTTGCCTCTAAGCCTGTTACTGTAATTTTACATAATAAGACCATACTTGATAAGTACATACACAACATGCACACAAATTTTGCCACAGTTAATTTCTTTAAGCAGCTTCATCTGATGATAATAATATCCATTACATTGAAAAACCTGTACATGATGGGTAATCTGAACAATGCATCTTAGATCTATCTGTTAATACATTCAGACTGTTTTTTGCCATTACAAGCCATGGTAATAAATTTATAAAAAGTACAGGGAAGGAGGTTGTGTAATGACATTGAAATTATTTCCAGGTTTTATGAGCCTTTGGTAAGCAGAAAAGTTAATTACTAGATGAGGTCCGTAAAATGTGACTTGAGCATGAATGTTATACTGTATGACATATGCAGTAAAGAGATTTACTTATAATATTCAAGAAAAGTGGATAGTTGACAGTGCTAATGTTATGTTCTTTTTATATGGGGGGGGAGGGGTTCGATTGAGTGTATTACACTCATGCAGGAGAGTAGATCTAAGGTACAGTTTAAAAATCATGCAAGTTTCATGACATAGCTGATATAGGGTTAGACCTTTGAAAATTTCATACATGTGACAGAAACAGGACGTCCAACCAGTTACAAATTTTAGTCGGGGCCCCGAGTGGCTGAGTGGTCTAAAGCGTTTACCATTATGGATCACTGCCATCTCACCTCTGTCTGCGTGGGTTCAAGTCTCGGATTTGGCCAATGTGGGTATGTGAGAAAGCTTGCCAGAAGCTTTCGGTTCTTTCTCCACCATTTATACTGGCTGCCATGTATAGCCTATCTTGTGCTGAAAAATGGTATTAAACCATCCAACAACAACAATGACAACAACAACAACAACAAAGTTTAGTCAGTAGTACATGTATTCTCTTCATTCTGTAATAAAACAACAACTTTTGAACATCAGTCACATCGTAATGGAAAATGTTACATTTAAATGAATGGCAGTCAGTGTATTGTCAATTAAATGAAAAAAAATAGTTGCATATCGTTGTTCATTGCAAAGATCTTACAAATAAAATCCACAAACATTTTTAGTTTCCATCACAAAATACTGACTGGTGATACTGTTGAAATTTTCTGTGATTATTAAGTTTCACACTTAACAGACTTTCTGTAATTTTCTGGTCCAGATTTCCCTTGAATCACTTCATGTTTTGCCAAGAATGGAGAAATGGAGAATGTACTCAAAGTGGCAATGATGAAACAACTAATACTAAGCCTGCGAAAAAGTTTGTTTTTCTGCAGGTGGATTTTTAAAGCTGCTGATTGCTTTCCAGTACTCCTTTGAGCTAAGTTCATTCCAAGGAGGAGGTTCCTGAGTTTCACTTAAAAGTATTCTGGAGTCTCATATTTCTTAGTGGTTTTTTAACATTGGGAGAAAATGCATGCTTGAACATTTGACATCATTTGAACAAAACATGTATTCCTGAGTCTCATGTTTTAGAGCCAGCAAAAGCTATATGAGTTGATATTCAAAACATCTTGAACAATGCAATAATAATTACACAATACAAAAACTACAAATACTAACTTGAGTTTTCTGCCAAAATCATATTTTGGTTGGTCTCTCCCTTTTATCTCACATCTGCCAAAGGTTGGACTGAAAGACTCAAAAATATCATGGACCAGCTTGGATCCCTTTATTTCTTTTAAACACCTCATGAAATACTTTGCATTTTGGCCATAAATGTTCCAGATTACAACAGTAAGGTAATCAATTAACAGCTTGTTGTGTACACATGTTAGTCTTCTTAAGCTGATGACTCAACCACATATCTTTGTACTAGTATAACATTACCTGTCCCCCAGTAGACTGGTTCTCACTGGTTTCTGTAATGTGTGGATAGAATGCATGATTATTCAGTCTTTTTAAAATCATTTATTCTTCAAAAATGGTAGATCTTAGCTATAAAATGGTATGTGCAGTAGATGGCCTTTAAACCAGTTTTTTTTTTTTGTCCTTCCATTGGAAGAATCACATACATGAAACATGCTTGCATTTAACACCCCTAAACTCAAGAATCAATGCACTGTTTATACTTCACCCTGTACATGGATTTACATCTAATTAACATGCCTGAAAATAAAGAGGCACTGTTATCTTAAATTAAGTTGGAATGACTCATTTGTTATGCTTTTATATTAGATGATGTCATGATGTTGTTATATAACTGGAATATTGAATTACTGATGATGTTGTGTTTATTAAATGGCATAGCACTGATGTCATGTGATAATATGCTTTTACAAAAACTAATGTTTTATGTGCTTTCTATGTGTATATGCATGGTTCTGTCCTACTCTTTTATCTTGTGTATTTAGATATTCCTGGGTGTGTATTTGAAAAACCTTATATATGTATATTTTTCACCCTGCATGTAATTGTCCCCTGACTTTTTGAAGTGAAGAGGTGGACATAGTATCCCTTTTTCTATCTGACTTGAAATATATTTGAGATTAAGAAAGGACATTTGGTATACCATATATACTTGATTATAAGTCAAGCGAAACTGCCAACAACAAAGATCCTAATTGTACATAGCATAATGCACCTACAGATCAGGGTCTATTTTGTTTGTTCTACTGATTACTCCTAACAAATTGTACTGACCCAGATCTGCCAGCACAGATCTGTGCAGTTTGCAGTTGGACTTGACTTATAAGTGAGCATATATAGTACTTACACATCATCTTTAGAAGATGCAATGTGTATCACATTGGGGATCTAATCTTTAATGTCAAGATGACTTCTCATTACATGTATTTTCAATTTTCCAACACTCTTTACCTTCCATTCTATAACTTTAAGACAGTTTGAGATTAAATGATGAAACATGGAATACTTGTAGACTATCACTTGAAGATGTCTTATGTACCATAGTGATGGTCTTATTTTCAAGGTCAAGGTCATTGCTAATATGTTTTCATCACATTTTCCCTTCTGATCACTATTTAAAAGCCATTTGGAGTAAGGAATTAAACTTGATATATGTACAGGATCACTAGAAGGTGTATCACATGGTTATAAATCAGAATTTTAAGTTTTCTATTTTACTTTCCTTTCCTCTCATAAATTTTAAACTCTTTTTGAGATTAAGAAATGTTAACTTCACCATGGTAGGCAGGGGGATTAAAATTTACTGCATTTGTTTAAGATTAGAAATCTATTTGTGTAAACTGATTTATCTCCACTGAATATTAAAATCAGAAAGTGAAGTTTTTATATCTTTTTTGATTTGAAACAAGATTTTAAATAACTAGTAATATAATGAAATAAGTATGTTTGTATGTATGTGTGAATGTAGGGCTGTTGCATGTACATGTGTAAAGGATATCATTTCCATTTGTCATGTAAACATGTAACAATACAGTCATCTGTTAAAATGCATACAGCATGTGACCAGTGCCATTAAATAAGTTTGTAAAGCTGGTAAAATCAAAATAACTGACATACAATCTTAAGTTTGCAAATAATTTTCAGAAGTAGAAAATAGTAGAAAACAAAGGTGAAATACAACCTATATGCAAGAGAGGCACCTTACTATGATAGTTGTACTGGACAATGTTGAATCATCTAAACTACAGACATAAATCCCTCAATTGAAACTAGTTCAAAGAAAGATCATCACTCACCAGCTATTTGCAAGTTTCAAAATGTTTGTACTTTCTTAAGTGTCAAGAATAAAATGGCAAAAGTCACCTGAAAAACTAGCTATGATGTGTACCCTAGCTGCTATTCTCAAATTAACTTACAATGAGTTTACATGTGCCATATGGTATGTATACATGTCTATGGAGAAAGTGGATTAGCAAATTTTAATCTACATTAGCAATTAGTTTAGGATGAAAGATAAATTTAGTCCTGGTACCAAAATAATAGTCACCTAGTTATTAGGTAAAAAGTAACATAGTAATCCATATTCATTTGAAGTCATTGCGATAAGTATAAATGTGACTGATGTCTTTCAAACTTACAGGTAAAATGTAACAGACATATTAGTTTGCTTTTATTAGAACAAGATAGTCAAACCTGTCAAAAGTGGCCACTAATGGGAAAGGCAAAATTCGACTTTGTTCACAGGTGTCCTCTGTAACAGGTTCACCTTTTAAGTTGGTTTTTGAGCAAACACCATTCACTGGATATTATTATTATTATTATTATTATTGAGATTGTTTTATGTGCGCTATTTCACAGTTGTAAAATATGTATTTATGCTGCTCTGTCCCACATGTCTATTTCACACAAGTTTATGACTCTCTTTAATCCATAAATTGAATCATCACCAATTTAAAATAATTTCAGATCTTTTGTTTTGCACCATGACAAAATAATAATTTCAATACTGACTGGCAGCTTACATGTGACTAAAACATAGGATTGGCTCTTTGGTTTGCCAGCTTGTATAAATTAAGCTCAGCAACAGCTCTTCACACTTTAAAAACAATATCTGGATTAGCCACCTCCATGAGATTAAAAGACAGCTTCTGTGAAAGCCTGCAATGAATAGGAAATTTAAAACATGCCATATATAGCTATTCACCTGCCTTTACAGACAACTTTTAAATATTGAATGACAGTTGATCTTCAGGATAAGGAATGTAACTAATATCTTTTCTCAAAATCAAACTTTTTTCTTCAGAGGTAACTTGAATTCACTGTCAAATATAATAATATATTGAACTGTACCTATCATGTCAACACAGAAAAGGTGGTCCCATTTCTGTTGTGAAAGCATGATTATGGGTACTTTTCTACCATCCAGCAAACAGATTGCATCAACTCTCTACCTTAATGATAAAAATTGCCTCAATTTTGAATTTGACATCATAGATTCACATGATTTCTTTCTTCTAAACAATGCCTTCCACATCAAGCAAACATTTTATTTGCATAGACTGTGCGGTCACTGTGGAAATGTGCGAGTGACCACTTATGGCAGGAAGAAACCTTTGTTTGGTTAGGCAACAGCTGGCTCCTGACCATTGAAGGCAGGTGATCAATACATTCAGGACACTTATATAAAAAAATTTGTGTGTGTGGAATTAGAATAGCCTTGTGAAAAGGTGATTGCTGATTAAACATGACTATTAGGACAGGTTTGACTGTACCAGTATACCTTAGCAACATATATATATATATATATATATATATATATATATATATATATATATATATATACATATATATATATTCTTTAACATCAGTGATATACTGATTATCACATTGACATTTTGTGAGAGAAAGCCATCTTCAATATGGTATAGTATGAAAATGTATGGTCACATTTAAATGTATTTTATTTTGTTTCATAAAACACATGTAATTGTCTAAAAATTTTGTAAATGTAATATCCCCAATACATATGTATGTATTGTCGTATATTTATGTAAATGTGTATATATGTGTCTGTATATCTGTTTGTATGTATATAATTTATTATAAGTATGTATCTATGTATTTTTTTAAAGTTAATAGTTTTATTGTTCCAATGAATTAATGTATTTGTTTTTGTTATGTAAATGCAGACTGACTAGAAATAAAACTTTGTTTATTGTTTATTTAGCTTGGTGCGATCACTCCTCAGCAAAGATGGCAAGGCCCAGCTAACACTTGGAGAAGAGATCACAGATGGTAACTGATATTTATTACAAAATTCTTTCAAAAAGTATTATTTTTATCTTCTTGGATTCAGTCTTATCTTCAGCATTTTTTACAAGTTACTCTTGCATAAGCCAGTGACTTTTTCCCTGTCAGAAGTTGATGGTTTATCTTTGTATCTGGGTAGCTACTATAAGTATTTGTTTCTTTCACCTTTCAAGAAGTTTTCTTCCGAATAAATATGCGTCAATGGCAAAACTATTTGTTTATCAAGAGTCTCTTAATGTTTTTCAAAACCCACTCTAGTCGACTGAATGCAACATAAGTCTTGTAGACTGAAAGCAACACAAAGACTAACTTTAGGAAGTCAGTACAGTAGTCCTTCATTATACCACTACACCTCTTATAACATAATTCATGTCAGTATTCATTTAAATTGTTAGAATTCTTTTTATGATTGCTGATTCAAAATATTTCACTTAATTTTATTTCTTGGCTATATGTGTATCCAATATAAATATTTCACATCATTAAATAACCATTTTTGTGTGTTTGTATGCTTTATTATGACACAGTCTTGTGTAACGTCTCTGTTTAATGTACTCTCACTTATAATGCAGGCCACTTTTCTAGTTTCCAGTTAATGGCATTATAAGGGGGAGCAGTGTATTCATTATTTCTTGTTATAATAATGGGCTTCAAGGGAAAATAGTTTTTGATTTAGTTGAGTTACTCTCTTCAAATAAAGAATGATGATGTTGATAGTAATAATTTTCTTGTTAGCACTGTATTCATTATTTCTTGTTATTAGAAAGGGTTTCAGGCACCAATAGCTTTTGATCTAATTTGCCCTTTGAAATTTAGAATGACGATGTTGATGACTTCCTTGTCAGCACTGTATTCATTATTTCATGTTGTAATAAAAGATTTCAAAGGAGAATAATTGTTGACCTAATTGATTTAACCTTGATTCCTATCCTAGCAATGCATAAAACATAATTATTACCACAATGACATCATATAATTAATTATGTTTATGTTGTATTAGGTAATTATTCAACATTGTTTGAAAAATATTTATAGAACTTTTAGGGTTTTTGCATCACCTGCACATTTACTTGTGTTAACATTTAAAATATTTTGAATGAGTCATTCTTCTAAAACGATGAAAATGTTTTGCTGTGCAGGTATTGATATCAGCACATGGACTGTGAACAAAGATGGTGACCAGCTCACTTTCAATGTGTGGGACTTTGCTGGACAGACAATATACTACAACACACATCAGGTACATAGACTTTGACTCTGTTTAAAAAAAATCTGTAATTTACTGAGCTTCCAAAGTCTTTTGATCTTCTGAAAGAGTAGTGATTGTGCAAAACAATTAAACAGTTATTAGTTTGAAATTTTGTGATATAATGAAGCAAGTAGATCTTTATTATCAGCTTAGTAGTAAACTGTATGCTTTTTAAAGTACTTTTTTAAAACAAAGTCTCCATAATTTACCCATTATATATGCTTTTCTGCAGATTGGTTTATCAGTTACTCCCTAAAAATTTTTTCCATGATTTAAATAATGGAAATTTTTCTTTTCTGAAGATATCATAGTGTTAGAGAAAGGGAAATAACTCTTGCTTATAACATCCCCTACTGCTACCAGGTGAAGCTAGCTTTTTGTCAGTCAACACAATATGAAAAACATCCCATACATCCATGCCAATATCAGTGTAAATTTTAACCATGCATACAAGAAATTTGGATTTATATTGTGTATTAATCACTACTCTACAGGTAGCATATATTATTTTTTAATTTTTTCCCCACAATTTTCATGAATTTTTACTTTCTTGGACTTCGTCTACTTAGATTGTTTGGTACAACATGCTTCATTTGCTGTGATTCATGTTTTGTACTCACTGCCTACTGTTCATGCACTCAGTAATTATTGTTGTTTTGGTAACTTATTAACACACTGCATTTCTGATTTATGCATTTCTTGTATTATTGTATTGTTTGAATGAAACATGTCAATGAAGTGGAATAAATGCAAGAACTTCAAGGCCAGGAAAGACATGCATGAGTCATATCTTGTGTGTACTAAATGTACTTTGTCTTTACCTTGAAATGTTTGTGCCCTATTGTCAAAGGATGTATGGGCTGTTGTCTTGTAGAAGTCAGCCAAAGGCAAAGAAAAGACGGGAAAATCTGGCATGGTCAAGATGGACATGTTAAGTATTCATCTAAACACAGTATTCTCTTGTGAGTTTTGTACAAAATTATCATTCTGGGCAGTTTTTGCCTTCGTCTCCTGCTCTTACTTGGACAAGTAATTCTGACACAGTGGGGGAGAGTCCCCACATTTTAATCATCCCAGTGGACGTAAGTCACCTGCATGTTTAAGCATGTCCATTGGGCATGTAATTCTGGGCATATGAAGTTTTTGATGGTTCCATTGGATCCATCCTATTCTAGGATATCACTTTTTTTTAACCATCCTGGCTGTCCAGCTAATACTGACAACTCACATTGGAAATGTTACTGATAGATCCATCGATCTAGCCATGCCTCTGGCTTCATCTCTTTATAACTATGGGTATTGTAGTGATAGATTTGTCCATCTTGCCAGACCTATTGCTACACATACCTACTATGACATGGATTTTAGTGAAAGATCCAACTTTCCTGCCATGCTGGCAACTTCATGTCTCTACAACTATGAGGATCTTCATGACAAATCTGTCCATCTCACCAGCCTTACAGCTACATATAACAACTATCAAGGGATTTTAGTGATAGATTTGTCCATCCAGCCATGCCTGTGGCACAGCTAGTACTGGACCAGCCATCCATACCAGTGTGACAAATTTATCTGGCAGAGCTGGCTTACCATATATTCACAACTTATCTGCATGTAAGTTAATGTGATGTATAGAGACAACAGCATTGCATCTTCTATGCCACCAGGATGGTATATCTGAATAAGGAGGCAGGACCTGAACAGAATATTACACAGTAAGTGTGACAATATGCTTGAACAACAGCCTTACTTAGATCCAACCATGGAGCAGACTGAAGTCAACTTAAAGGCTGCAGTCAGAGTGATATGCTGGCTGCTGTTGGCTTCAGAATGCCTTCCACCCCTTACCATCTGCATGTTTATAAGTTCAAAGCTTTGGCAGATATTGATGATGAGGAAGAGAGTCCTCCCTTTGGCTACTTCCCCAGTCAGTGAAGATCAGAGAGATTAATGACTGCCTGTCTGAACAAGTATGTGGTAATGGGAATGATAAGGCTTTCTTTTCTAAAAGCCATGTACCAGCAACATTTTCATCATACCAGGTCAGTGTGCATTGAGTGATGAATTGGGGTGCCATGAAAATGGAGTTTTGTTATCCTGATTATATCTTTGCAGTCTTTGCTTGATTAATTTTAAAGCAGAATGAAACTGATGAATGTCTAGTTTTCATGAGATTGGAACGGAAAGGATGCATGGCTAGTTTTGATGATGATGGAATAAAAGGGATGCATAACTTGTTTTCATGATGGTGGAATAAAAGGGATGCATGACTTGTTTTCATGATGGTGAAATCAAAAGGATACATTGGATAGTTTTCTTGGCAGTGGAATATAATGGATGCATGGCTAGTTTACTTGATGATGCAATGAAAAGGATGCATGGCTAGTCTACAGGTGAATGTTATACAGGTTCTTGCTGATTCATCATTATATATGCAATTTCACTACTACTAGCAGTACAATTTTTTTGGTTTCATAATCTTATAAATGAATTATTTCAAATGCTTTCTTTTCAGTTTTTTCTGTCCAATCGAGCTGTGTACCTTTTGTTATGGAATGTACGGCTTGGATATGAGCATGCAGGACTTGACTTTTGGCTGAACTCCATCTCTGTCCATGCACCACAAGCCCCAATATTTGTTGTGGGCTCACACTCTGATCAGGTTAGTATAAGTGTTTCTT
This sequence comes from Megalonaias nervosa, assembly GCA_016617855.1. Taxonomy (NCBI): domain Eukaryota; kingdom Metazoa; phylum Mollusca; class Bivalvia; order Unionida; family Unionidae; genus Megalonaias; species Megalonaias nervosa. Next base: position 16,598 of record JAECUM010005695.1, read on the forward strand.
ATGTGACTGGGACAAATTGAATCAATATATTTTTGGTGCCTTTCATTCTGAAAGGATTAGAATTCGAATGATACTCCAAGACCCATAGTCTTGGAGCTTTTTCAGCAAGAAAATCTGACTTAGCTCAAAACCCAAAAATCAGTTTTACATTTAGACTTTACATAGGGAACATAAATTTAGCATGCTAGTAGATTAATCAGTTTAGGTGTGCTCATAGATGAGTCAGTTTAGCATGCTGTTAGAATGGTCTATTGAGCATGCTAGTAGAAGAGTAAATTTAGCATGCTGGTCGAATAGTTATTTAGCATGCTAGTAGAGGAGTCAATTTAGCATACTAATAGAAGAGTCAGTTGAGCATACTAGTAGAAGAGTCAATTTAGCTTTCTAGTAGAAAAGTCAATTTAGCATGCTGTTTGAAGAGTCAATTTAGCATGCTAGTAGAAAAGTCAATTTAGCTTGATAGTAGAAGGGTCAGTATAGCATGTTAGCAGAAGAGCCAAATTAGCTTCCTAGTAGAGGGGTCATTTTAGCATACTAGTAGAAGAGTCAAGTTAGCTTGCTAGTACAGGGGTCAATTTAGCATACTGGTAGAGCAATCTTTTTATCATGTTAGTAGAAGATTCAATTTAGCATGCTAGTAGAAGAGTTGTTTAGCATGCTAGCTGGTAGAAGAGTAAGTTTAGCATGCTGGTAGAAGAGTCAGTTTAGCTTGCTGGTAGAGGGGTCAACTTAGCATACTAGTAGAGGAGTCAATTTATCATACTAGTACAGGAGTCAATTTAGCATGCTAGTAGAAGAGTTAATTAGCATGCCAGTAGAAGAGTCAAATCCTAACTTTATTCTAATTTAAAGTGAGTTAATGTCAGGCTTAATGAATTTGATCTCAAGCTGGTATTTCATTCTCAGACTTTGTGTGAGAGTATGGGGTCAATATTCCCAGTCCAGCTTCTTCTAATGCAATTAGAAGCCATATTTCGTCAAAGTTATTGTCTTTTTTTTGTTGAGCTTGCCTTGATGGGGGCTTAGCATTGTAATTTTGCATGAATGTATGCATACCCATCAATCCATCCATATGTCTGTCCAAACCCAAAATTAACTTCAGTGTTAAAGATTGTATTTGGTTAGTTTTTCAAGTATGGTCAGCTACATAGTCATCTTACTTGCTGTCTGGATACATCATTGTGTGTATGATATTAATTTTACCAAAAGCTCAGGGGTATGTTGGACATACAGACATTGGCTGGCTTCTCATCATTACTGTAATGTGTAACTATTTTACCATCTTTTATTAACCTTTTCCATTAAGAATCACAACATTAAATGTATTGCAAAAATCCTGTTGCTTCTTCACAATCTTACCAGTCAGTTCATTCTTTTGTTGTTGAATGGTTGGTGTATAATGTACTTGTTATTGCAGTAGTAAACAAGGTATTTATGCATTAATAATGACTCTGTTGTCACAAGGGCCTGATGTGACCAACAGAACTTAAGTCTAGACTTGAATTTACATTTAGAATTTCAGTGATCTGATTGGCTGAAATTTACATCTGATTAAAATTGACTAAACAGTGTCTTAAATCTTGACTTAACTTAAGACTTAGGTTGGTGAAATTGCAGGTTCTGGATTTCATCAACAGAACTTAAGTTTAAACTTAAACTAAAGTCTGGAAGCCAGCAATCTGATTGGCTGAAATTTAAGTTTGGTTTATAATTGACCAATAAAATGCCTTAAGTCTAGATTTAACTTTATCATTTGTGTTGGTGAAATAGGGGCCAGATCCTATAACTAGGGATAGTTTATTTATATCTTTTAAATTTGTTGATTATAAACTTATAAAGAAACTTTTAAAGGTTTTGATATAAACATTTCATTTTCAGTTAAGGTTTTAATGCTACTTTCATTTGAATACAAGTAAGATCCTTCACTGGTTAATAAAACTCCAGGAAATATTAGAGAAAAAGTATTAAAGATTTTTATTAGGAACTACAGTAGGATACAATAATAGTTAATTGGCTCAATTAGTACAGTGGTACCTTTAAAAATATTGTTTTCAGCAGCAGAACCAGCAATAACACTTTGAGATGTTTAAATACAAGTCTGCTATCTCATTCTAAGAGAAAGTTGAAATATAATTCTGTCTGGTGCTCTGCAGCAGAACATCATGACATTACAATTCAATTTCTTACAAATTATTATAGATATTACTGTAACAAACTTAGATGTTCAGCCAATCAGATTGATCATTACAATGGCAAATCTAATAGTTACAATTAATGTTTGAAGAACATGAGTTTAGATTTTTATGTTGTCTGGAATATACAGACACCTTGCATTATTACTTCATTTCTTTTTGTAAATGGTTGTTTTGTATAATAGGTGATGAGAATAAATAATTTTAGGGACTGCTTTGGTGACCTAAGTGGTTAGTGCATCCACCTCGATTGCTGGAGGTTTCGGGTTCAAACCCTGGTCAAGTCATATCAAAGACTTATAAAAATGGTACTTGCAGCTGCCTCACTTAGCGCTCAGCATTAAGAGGTTAGTGTTATGACTGGTCAGCCTGGTGTCAGGATAATGTAACTGGGTGGGACATCATGCTACTTGTTTGCAGAATGATGCCCCAGTGCTAGACATCATTATAAAATGCCACACTGCAGATGTTGTGGCAATATGACTGAAAACTTGTTAAAGCTACGTTAAAAATCCAAATCACACACACTCATGCACGCACACGCGCACACACACACACACACAGAGTTCTAGATCCATTAGTTTTTCTATACAATGGAAACTGTAAAAAAAAATAATCTCAGATTGAAACTTTTTCAAATTTTCAGATTTTAAGTACTGAACTTAAGCAGTATCCATGTAATTTTGTTTAAAAAACTTTTTGTGTGTCCTTTTGTAATTTTATAAATAAGTTTGGGTGTACTTTTCATAAATAAGCTTGGTTGTTGTTTTTATAAATAAGTTTGGGTGTTGCATTTATAAATAAGCCTGGATGTTGTTTTTATAAATAAGTTTGGGTGTTGTTTATATAAAACAGTTTGGGTGTTGTATTTATAAATAAGTTTGCATGCACATTTTATAAATATGTTTGGGTGTACTTTTATAATTTTGCAGGTGGCATCACTTGAATTGCCAGTTGAAGAGTTGAAAGAGAGATATCGTCAAATAGCTGGCTTCCATTTTGTCAGCTCTTGGACGGGAATGGTAAGTACTTTTCATCCAAAAGAGAAAAGATATGTTGTATTTCATATTTGCTGTCACAGTTAAAATCTACCAGATGTGCAATTACTCACTGTTATGTCAGCTGTTTAAATCTACCAGATGTACAGTTGCTTAGTTATATCTGATGTTAAAATCTACAAGATGTACAGTTACTCACAGTTATATCAGATGTTAAAATCTACCAGATGTACAGTTATTCAGAATTATATCAGATGTTAAAATCTACCAGATAAAAGTTATGTTGTATTTCATATTTTTATGATCTGATTTGATTAAACTTGGCATACTAGCTTAGGGCTGTTCCATTTAAACATACATGGTACCCAGGGAAGGCAGTTTTTTAAAAATATATGCCAGGGTCCTTTGATTGCACAGAGTTCATATTAAAATGATAAAAAAGTTCTAAATTGTATCTATGGGTGAGTACCCCACTTTAAAAGAGCCTTCCCTGGGTCCCATGTATGTTTTAATGGGACAGCCCTTATATGATCAAGATCTCAGAAAAATTTGAAAATAAGTCTTGATTAATTCATATTAATAAGGTGATCTTACATCTGATCAAGTGAGCTTGTTTCCAATCAGAAAGTATTATTATTTATCTGAGTCTGCCCAGATTTGAAATATAGGTACATATTGTCAAGATCTCCTACAGTTTTAATGAGCAAGATCTACATATAAGAACAAGGTGATCTTGTTATGAATCTGGAGGCCTTTTTTTTTTCATCAAGCTTGAAATGTAAGCTTTTATCATCAAGATCTTGGACAAGTTTAATAATGAGCAAGATCCACACATATTAATGTGCTGATCTTGCATCTGATTGGCTGAGCTTCTTACCTCTCTGGAGGCCACATTTCTGTTTAGATCAAGCTTGCAATATGAGCTAGTATGATCAAGATGTTAGCCAAAGTCCATGCATATTAATGATTGATCATGCCTCTGATTCACTGTGCTTGTTACTACTCATTTCAGAGAATGTGTTTCTGCTCTGATTTTGATTAAACTTGGTAAGTGGACTTACATAATCAAAGTGAGATGTGCACATATTAATGAGGTGATCTTGCATCAGATTGGTTCATCATGTACAAAAGTAGCACTTGCAAACTTCCATGTACAATATGCATCAATGAAGAATACAATATACATGGATAGAATTATGAAAGAAGCACTTGCAAGCAGCCATTTACAATAATATATCAAGGAAGATTAGAAAATACATGCAAAGAATTATGGTGGTAATCCCCCTCCATAATTAATGAGGTGATCTTGTATCTGATTTGCTGAGAGTGTTACCTCTCTTCATAGTATATTTCTCATCCAATTTTGATGAAACTTCATAAATGTGTTTACATCATCAAGATATTGGATGAGTTTGATTATGAGCAAGATCTACAAATATTTTTTCTGCCCTTATCATAGGAAGACAATTTTAAAGATTTTATTAAAATAGGTAAAATTGACATGATATCAATTTACAGTTGTAGTTTACACAGGGTTGTGTTTTTACAATACTACAGTGCTACATAACACTGCCATGTGAAGTGATCAACTGATGAGCATTATCATACCTACTTGGGCCTCTTGTTAAATCATGTTGTGTAAACAAATAGGCCTAAATTATCATGAGGCAAACATCAGTTTAGGTAAACTATACACATTTATGAGTTCTCCTAGCATATACCTGCAGGTTTTGGTTAGTTTGCATGCTGCACTGCTAATGAAACAAAATTTTGCATGCATTTTCTCTTGTGTGAACTACCTCTCTTGATTGTAAACTTTTGTGTCTTTGTGCCACTAACAGTCTGTGTAGTAGAGATCTTTGTATAGTGCTATACACAGTCCATGTAAACCCGTCTTCACTAGCCAAGGTTCTGATATGTTAATCCTATCTACACTTTGGTGGATCAAGCAGTTATTTTAGTGCTTTGTCCTAGTGACATCTATTGGATTTTTTTGAGTATGTAATGCCAACCAACCAATAGTGTGTAACAGTGGTGCATTGTACATTGGCTGAAAATGGTGGAGGCAATTGCCTTCAAAATGATACTTTTTAAGTTTAACATCGAAAGTATAGCTACATACCAGAGAGAAGCTATTACAGGTATATTTGAGTGAAAGGTATTTGTAGAAAACACAGTCTGGCAGTGGATTGTATGCTCCCCTTGTCTGGATCATTTAGGAACAGTTCAAATTTGAACAACTTAATTTTGATTGGATGCAGTGGTTTACTGCCACATCCAATGAAATTCACTGACCCAAAGCAAAGAAATATCTGCTCAGTCATTCAAGGTGTAGATAGGGTTAACACATCAGAACCTTGGCTAGCAATGATGATATAAACCAGGTTTTGCAGTGACTGTAATTAGTTTAATTTTTTTCAGGGAATCAAAGAGTTACAGCAGCAACTGGTGGAAGTAGCCCTACAGCAGCAGTACATGGGAGAACAGATCCCTGAAGTTTGGCTAAAGTTTGAGAACTTCATCATCAGGTTATAACTTTACACACTTTTTTTTGCACTGATACAGTATACATATAATTCTTTGGAACTTCAGAAAAACGAATCAGTATAATTATATTTATCATAGACCAATATATTAAATATAGTATAATAGAGAATAAGGATTTTGGACCTGTCAAAACATTTTATAGGGAGCAAAATGTGGTTTTCTTTTGGTGTTGGGGGAAAGCTTAAGTAAAACCAGTTTTGTCAGGGGTCCATTCTTCTTCTATAAATCTTCCAATGTAAAGAATCAGTCAGTATGGTATATATTTGCTTATAAGTCAGGTCCTGCTTCAAACAACATAGACCATGATCTGTTGCATAATGCACTGGCAGATCAAGGTCTGTATTGTTTGTTCTTCTAATTACTCTTGAAAAACTGCACAGAACTAGACCTGCCAGCACATTATGCAATGGCAGATCTGGTTCTGTGAAGTTTGTGCACTTGACGTATTTTAGATGTAACTCATGAAAATTAAATGATCCAAAATTTACTGAATAGCCAGATTTGTAGAATATATTAAGTCTAGCAAAACAGAGACCTGAAAAACCTGGCAGCAAAACTAGTATTGTCAGGGGTAGTCAAATTTGTCATTGGCAATAAGGAAATAAAACAGTTATGTCAGAGGCAGTAATATTGATTGGCAGTATTAATATGCATCAGCCATGTTTCTTGGGGTAGTAACATTTCTAAAATATTCTTTACATATTACAGCAGAAATAAGAAAAAAAGAATGTTAATATTAAGATAATTGAATTAAGTAATCACTGTCTTGCTTGTATTTTATGATGTGGAATTTACCCTTGTAAAGTTACTTCAGATTTAATATTAGCAAGTGTTGTGTTAATTTATTGTTGAGGAGCTATACAAGTTTTCATATTATATACAAATTATGAGTCAAAAACGTTTTGACTTTGAACTTTCATATAAAGGAAGATTGTAAAATAGTCCCCATTTCTAAAACTAGTGTTTGCATCCACTGTGGGGTTCAGTAATATATTCTGAAAGATAGTAATGAAAGTGAAGGTAAAATAAGTTCATTAATCCAAAGTCATTATAATTATATGTAGTGGGCAGAGTTAAGAGTCTGGATCTTATTGTATTCAGCTTCTGGAAACATCAGCTTTTAGAATCTTATGAGAGATTTGTTTATATTTTAGTCGAAGAAGCACTGAGAACTTGATAGAATTCAAGGAGATAGAGAAGCTTGCAGGACTTTCTGGAATATTTGACAAAGGGGAGGTAATAAAAAAAGGAGAGAGACAAATACAATAAAGGAGAGCGAATAAACACAACACAAATAATTTTTGGACCATTGGTAGAAAAAATTATCAAGCATTTTCTCAATATTGAAAAAAAATTCCTTGAATATGGAGATATTTGAGTGAAAAGAGACTCATTTATTATATCCTTCTCAGCTACTAGAACTAACTGTCAAAAGACAATTTTCTTTGTGATCCACAACTTTCTAAAGCACATGATACCATGGATCAGAGTCTTATTTTTAGCTGAAAATTCTTTTCTGCTACTAATTATTTACCAGATAACCATTCCTGTTCAAATAAGCACCTCACCCCCTTTTTTGACATGTGAAAGAGGCATGTAGCATAGTGCCCTATTGAAATTTTTTTTTGTTGATGATTCATATATTCAGATATGCAAAATTGGTCTTGTTCTTAGATTTCTTCAGGTTTTCCCTCTGTCAGTTTGAGAAAGAAACCTAGGTCAACAATAGAAAGTGTCAATTCAGTGATTCAAAGACTTTCAATACCTTTGAAGTTGTGTGTACTGTAAACACTATTCCAACCATGTATATATCAGTGCATGAGTTTTCATCTTCACCTTTATGTTCTCCTAAATTTAAACATACCATTACTTGAAAATTTAGAAAAAAAAATCTTAAAAGAAATAGCAATTATCATGTTGGTCCATTATCTCTTCCTTGATTAAAATTGCAAGTTTAAGCATCAGACATTTGTAGACATGTAAATACAGCAAATTGGATAATACTAAAAGTGTGATCTGCCTAATTACGACTGTCAATTCATCATATGTATGACTTAAGTTCCCAATCCATATGTTCCTGTAGACTTTTGCAGACTTTTCCATTCTACTGTAAAGATTTTATTTTTTTTCTTGCATGTTTTTTTACATACACTATCTGTCCAACATGAAAATGAGAAGTGTTTGAAACCTAATTTTAATCTTTTCATTAGCAACAGTATAAAGAAATGGCTTTCCATGATCTTTGATTCTGAAACTAATATGTAGCATGGCATACTCATAGGAATCATTAAATTTAGGACAAAGTTGATGAACTCAAACAAAATCAAGGTGGAAGCTTTTCTGATTTTTGTTATCTTTATAATTGCTTCTAGTTTATTGTTAAAGTGGAGGGGGTGCATAACATTTTTAAAAACAACAATATTTACCTCAATTATTTGCCCACAAAGTTAATGTTCTGAGCACCCAGGGTGCTTTTTAGATAAAATACAGTACATTTGTAATTGAAGCACCATTTCTTGTTTTCCAGATATTTCGTGCAGTTCAGTTTCTCCATGACCTTGGAACCATCCAGTACTTCACAAATGAATACCTCAAGTCCAGAGTTGTGATCAACCCACAGTGGATTGTAGACGTCATGGCATGTGTTGTATCTGTCAAGGACTCTCCTATCAAGGTATAATTTACATATTGCTAGACATCTGAACTCTGTCCAGATACATTTAAGACCCTTTTTTATTTTGCAGTTTTTTATTTGTGCTTGAACAATTATCATTTATGGCAAAATTAGTGTAAGGATGTATTTTACATAGAATTAAAAAATGTCTCAACTTATTCAATGTAATTCCTCCTTTTAATAATTATTAATTGGGTAAATTTCCTGAGGTTGCACTTCATCAAAACAAGTGCACATTATTGAGATCATAATATTCCAAACACATATATGTACATATTAGAGAGCTAGCTCCCTTTGTGTTTGGTAATCTCCAAAGAGTATTTTTCCAGATATGATCATGCTGAATAAATCAGATGTTCAATTTTTTAGAATAATTTATGCCATAAATAGTACTAAGACTCTGACATGCATAGTGATGAGTTCCAAGATGTTCTAGGCAGGTGTTAGCGGCTTCTTCTCTCTCATGTAGCATGTCCAGATCAACTCATTTTTACTTAGTAAAGAATGTTTTTCTGAACTTTTATCAAGAAAGAGGGCTCTGTTTTTGTTAAGGCTACATAAAGATATTAACACTGAATAAAGCAATTTAAATAATAACAAACCCAAAGATATTTGGAAAAAGTTGAATTAGCATATAGAATTTTGGAAGTTTCAGTTTTTCTAGTTCAGTTTGAGCTGGATAATTTATGAGCATTTTTGACCAAAATCAGAAAATGGATGATGAAGATAGTTTTGTGAAATATGTAGTCGTAAGTATTATATGTCCAAAACAACCTATGGTATTTATTGGAGCAACACTGCTAGAAGGTTAGAATACTCTCAGCATAGTTACAGTTGTACAATAAATCACCCATAGCCCATCATAGGATAGGAAACTGGCATTTTGAAAATGGAATCATTAACTTACAAATTGATGAGTCATGCTTTTTTTCTATTGTCAAGATAATTTATGGGAAAAGATGGAAATCTTTCCAGTATTTGTCTGATTTGCACATTGTTGTTCATTCTTTAACTAACTCACATTACAAAACCTCATAACTAGCTTAAAACTGTGATAAAGTATATGTATTGGTAATGGATGCCCATCCAAGGTTTCTGGTTTCTGTATTCAAATTTCCTCCTCCTTAAGGTCACCTGATGCCATCATCCATGTTATTGAGAGTACATGATATTCACCTTGAAATTATTGAACAATTGCCAGGAACTTAGAGGAAGTTCATTAGTAACAGATAAACACTTACTGTACAACTCAAGAAGATGTGATCAAGTCATTATTATGTCATGGTTGAATGATATCACTCATTATATCTATGCAACACAGCAGAAAAGATTTGTTTTCACAATAAACAGTATATACACATCTTATAAATTGAGTCCAACTACAGACTGCACAGATCCAGATATACTGTCACATAATGTGCTGGCAGATCTGGGTCTATGCAATTTGTTAGGAGTAATCAGTAGAATAAACAACATAGACTCTGAACTGCCAGCACATTATGCGATGGCTGATCAGGGTCTATGTTGTTTGCAGTTTGTCTTGATTTATAAACAAGTACATATGGTAATTACAATATAGTTATCTTATGGTATAAAGGATGGAAGCAATAATGTCATTATACAAATAAGACCTATTACAAGTACATAAAACATTCCAAAATTATGACCTGCTGTAAATCAGCTCCACCATCTTTCTGTTTCAGATTCAACTTAAAGTCTTGGAAAACTTCACTCAGCAACTTAGCTACTCTTGTCTTAGTGTATTTAAAAGTGAGGAGAATATATGATCTTCAACTGGCAAATCTTTTGTACATTGATTGATACTTTTTGTGAGGGTATTAGCCAATAGGCACAGTTTAAATGTTATTATCATTGATTTATGGCACACCTTTTGCAAACCTTTGTGAAATAAAATGCACAGCAATCTATGAATTTCTTGGCATTTTTAAAAATAGTTTTGGCTTCAAGTAATGCAAAACTGCAGAATTTGATAAAAGTTAAATACTCCGAAGTTTCACAAGTGGTCATCCATACATTATGTTTTGCTAGGAGGGTCGCTTGAAGCATGATGATATTAGCAAGATCTGGAAGGATTACCCTGAAGAACTTAATAGCTGGCTTCTCAGGATGACAGAAGAGTATGATCTGACCTTTCCTCTGGAGAGTGAAAAGGTCAACCTTGTTCCATGCCTGCTTCCTGAGAAACAGCCAAAGGTACTTCATATTTATATTCCTTTTGATATGTCTGTCTCAATATTTTTTCTTGTTACTTTGACTGTGGCATCATGTTTAACCTGAAAGATGAGAATGTCATCCTAGTTTCCTGCTTGCTCCAGAGAATAAGCAGTGGTACTTGGCATCTGTCTGACTGTCTGTATTTATGTATGTTTCCATTTGTCTACCCGCTGAGGATGATTGAGTCATTCTTTTGAGAATGGCAAGTTCAGTCTTACTCCATATATACATGCACAACCAACTATATTTACACTTGTGATATTGTATTATTCCACACTTAGAAGGCAATCTCCACATATCATGTTTAGAATCTTAAGTTTTGTACATCAGCTTCCTAGATACTCTGCTTGATACTTCTTTGAGAGTTCTTCTGAGACATACTGGAGATGAAGAATATTTTAAAGTTATGTATACACTTTAATTAATTATTTCTTATCCAAAAGGAATAATATGGTTGATTATTACTAGGCAGACTTTCATTCCTTTCCAACATGTTGCAGATTGACTGGCCTGAGCTGGATAAGAATAGCGAGGAGAAAGAGAACAAGATGATCTACAAATTTGACTACCTTCCAGCTGGGCTGTTCAATCGTGGACAGGTAACTTAAAATTGAACTTGGGGTGGTCTCATGAAATGGTCTTGAGATAAAGAGATTGGAAAACTTGGTGGAAACTGGAGGCCTTGAATAAGGGGATGCTTTCCCCTGTACATAATGACAGATATGCTCAGCAAGTGTATTACCATGTTATCAGGCTCTTATGGTTTCTTTGTTTCAGACGAGTAACATTATTGAGGTATTGGAATTGCTTTTATTTAGGTCAAGTTTTAAGGGAAAAACTATTTTTTATTTATAAATCTTTCAGAAATAATCATTTGAATGAAGAGCCATAGTAATATGATTAAATGTCAGACTAACCTTTTTGCAAATATGATGGAAATAATTTTATCACAGAAGTTTAAACAATAGGTTCAAAATTCATATTGTCCTTTATTATAAGGATGATAATAAGTTGCCCTTGACATAATAAGTAGACCAAAGCAGTGGTAAAGGGAAGTAACTCAGCAGTGGGTACTAATTGGGAGCTTTCTGTTGCAGTTTCAAATGTGGATTGGAATTAATCATTTTAAGAAGAGTTTGGGGCTACTTTATGTAGAATATAATTTGTTCTAAAATAATGTTTGATATGTTTTGTTAAATTCAAATTCAAGCATTAGCCAGAACACTGTGGACTGTCAACTGAGGTTCAGAATCTGATTCATTTTTGGCAAACATATTTATTCAGCAAACTGTACAATCTTCAGACATTGATAACCATCAGTTGTACTTTACTTTTCTAGGCTTTTGGGATTGAACCTGAAAGTAGATTTGAATACACCTTCCATATATTAATATAAATCTGTATTGTTGCAGGTTAGACTTCATCAGTTTTCAGACAGTGCCCTGATTTGGAAGAGAGGTTCTTATTTGAAGAAGAATGGTCACATTGCTCTGATTCAGCAATTCAGGTATGACAGACGATTCAGCAATTTTTAGATTTTTTTGTTGTTGGCAGATTTGAAAGTTTTGGAGTTAGGCATTGGAGACAAACCATTTATTAGCGTGATTAAGGATGTAGTGTCAATATTGAGCCATTTGGATTTAATTTAGTGATAAAAAGTCTTCTACACCCTGTGACATTACTCTAAATCACATGAGTGTAAATTACACTCATGAATCCATGGTGAGCCTGTTGCAGTTTTAACCCATGGTAAACCTCAAGTGATGTTACTACAGAGATGCTGCAGTCAGGCCAGTGCACTGGCAAACTGATTAATGTACACTGGAAAACATGTAAACAGTTACTTGATTTTTACTGCCCGTAGGTCAAGTACCTGTTTTTGGTCACTGGTGTCTTGGTTCAATATCAGTGCAAGAAGTTGTTGGTGGTTTTCCATTTCCACAAGCACCATTTTGAACTCACCATATGATAATTGTTTCATCCTTGAAAGCCACTGAGTAGAGTTGAATAATTGTATTTGTGAATGTAATGATATCACAGTTGTTTTAGCAGCACCGCTAGTCACACCAATTGATATGGCTCCAGCAACTATTCCAATTGGTGTGTCTATAATAGTTGGCATGGTTGTGATTACTGCCATATGTAGGCCAGTGGTGATTGCCATGGTCATTCTGCAGATAGCATCTCTGACCATATATATGTGCTAGTATTGCATGAGTAGTACAGTTCTCTTGGTGATTTAATCTTTAAATTGTTCTGCTGCATTTATTTTCTTACATTGGCAACATTGCAGATCCATCATAGTTCTTCTATTAATAATATGATCATGTAGTATAATTGCTCAACAGGCAGACCCTATCCAGACTCAGTATGTCGAGGTGCAACACACACACACACACACACACACACACACACACACACACACACACACACACACACACACACACACACACACACACACACACACACACACACGCACTTCTAACCAGTTATTCTTTTTTACTGGTACAAATGTTGTCCTGTTACAAATGTACAATTATCTCAAATCTCAGCCCGAAGAATATTTAAATCTCCAACAATTGCTTGTTCTGGGGTCATAACATTACATGAATACAGAGCAAACCAATGACACCATTGAATGGTGCCTGAAATAATTGTTCTCATCTTTGTCCAAACACTGTTATCTGAACAACTGGTTCTTTTCTTGGTTGAGTTAATGTTGATGCAACATAATTGGTGGGGAATGCAACCAGGGTGAATTTGTTGGTTAACTCCACTACTTTGTAGCTGAGTGTTTTCATGCCTGACTTTCCATTCCATGACTGAGCATTTTCTCTTGCTAATGCAATGATTCCAAGCTGGTTTTGAGTTGGTATTGTAACATTAGATTGGTCCCAACTGCTGGTTTCTATTTATCCCCCAGCAAGATTATATATCTGTGTACACGAGGGATGGTTAACATTGTTTTCATGCAGATATGCATCATCAAGTAGAACAAAATCACTATTAATGTTTGCATCACTGGTCAGACAATCCAACATTCCGTTGGCAAATTCCACAACCTCATCACCATGGTCAGAATCTGTCACTTATATGTAATAGTAAATCTTATCTTAAACATTAAAAACAGATAATAACACTTCAGTCACATTTATCCCATGTATCTCTGTTCTTTTGCCCATATTAATCTTACATGGGCTTGAATCTTGATAACTTTTAAATGAGTTGTAGTCAACATGGGCCCGAATCTTGATAACTTTTAAATGAGTTGTAGTCAACATGGGCCTGAATCTTGATAACTTTGAAATGAGTTGTAATCAACATGGGCCTGAATCTTGATAACTTTTAAATGAGTTGTAATCAACATGGGCCTGAAACTTGATAACTTTGAAATGAGTTGTAATCAACATGGGCCTGAATCTTGATAACTTTTAAATGAGTTGTAATCAACATGGGCCTGAATCTTGATAACTTTGAAATGAGTTGTAATCAACATGGGCCTGAAACTTGATAACTTTGAAATGAGTTGTAATCAACATGGGCCTGAAACTTGATAACTTTGAAATGAGTTGTAATCAACATGGGCCTGAAACTTGATAACTTTTAAATGAGTTGTAATCAGAACATGACTTAAATGTAGAATTTCTTTGACCTTATATTTTAAATTCAATAGGATCTCTGTCCAGTTCTTGTTCTAATAATTAATAGTAATAGACCTGCATGTGATAGTAGATGCATACACAATAAAGAAATAATATCTGGATCTGTCAGCATCCTAAAAGTCTGTAATCACCACTGGGATGAAATGATTCAATATTACATCTGTTATAATAAATATTTCAGACTGCACATCATCCATAATCCTTGTAAATTTATGTGTTCAATTTAGCTTTGCTAGCCATGATCTTGATATCACGTAGTTTGATATGACTGTATTGTTTTGTTGCAACATCATCATCATTGATGGGTTCTTGTGTTCACTGAATTTGGTTTCTATTCTTGATAAGGTCTCCACTCATTTCATTGCCATACTTTTTAACTTTGGATTTCATATTTGTGTTGATGTAACCTTTTTGATAAATTCCACCTACACACCATTCTCCTCTTCCCCAGATTTCATTGTATTCAGCCAGGTTTTTTGCAACAGCAACTTGCAGCTTCACAACAACATCTTGAATGTCCACATTAGATGTTTCAAGTTTTCCAGTTTGCTTTTGGAAAATCACAAGCTCGCCTGGGTTGATGTCAACAAGAACCCACTAGTAAGCTCAGTCAGATCTGCTTTGGTGGCAAACCTGCTCAGATCCACATCAGTGCTGTGTCTGGTTGAGTAGCATCCATAAATATTGATAGGCACTTTATATACTATCAAGTGCACTTTCTAATTGAGAAAGTAAAATCAGCACACTCTTGCAGTGTTGGTGAACCCTCAGGTGCACACAATGCTTCAGTAACAAGACATCCAACTGAGTTTGTAATGGTAGAGTCAAATACAATAGTGATAGATGACTTTGTGCACATCTGTTTAAATAATCAATGACTTCAAATGGTGGTACAAGCCCGTATGAGTCAGAATACAATAGCTAATTGAGTGTTACTGCAAATGCAACCAGTGGGTCTCAGGTCCTATTGTCTGATCCAGGTTAACAATGCCAGTTTTCCTTGTGCCTTGGATCATTGATGCAAGTTCATTCGACATAAAGATGCCATAGAAATGCATGACTGACTTTGCCATGGGAAGTAAATCAAAATTGGTTAATGGACACATGACTTTTTGTGAGTTGTCCCAGGCAGTTGAAGGCCTTGGCCTGAGGGTATTCTGTTAGTTGTCCCAGGCAGTTGAAGGCCTTGACCTGAGGGTATTCTGTGAGTTGTCCCAGGCAGTTGAAGGCTTTGGCCTGAGGGTATTTTGTGAGTTGTCCCAGGCAGTTGAAGGCCTTGGCCTGAGGGTATTCTGTGAGTTGTCCCAGGCAGTTGAAGGCCTTTTCTTCTTTTTATTTATGTAGGAAATGTTATGTGGCCTCCAATTGCCTTTTTCAGAGTCATCCCATATTCCATTCTGACTGACACTAACTCAGCTGGTTTTGCAACTGCAGGAGCCACAGCCACCTGTAATGCTGTAATGGCTGTGAGGGATGGAAATATTTCACCATTTTTTTGGTGCATTTTTTGTCACCTCTGATTTGAATATCTTTAATGTCAACTAGGTGTTCTTTCATTTTGCCTTCTGAACAGTTATGTTTGGATCAACCATAAGGAGTCATTGCCAAATAATTGTGTTGGAGAAAGCCTTATTGTGACATCACAATCGTTTTCGTATTGCGTGCCTTATTTTATATGCTGCTTTCTGCTAAGACCAACCTTAACTTCATGATAGGACATTATTTTTTGAAAATGTAACAGGTTCAATTACTGGTTTTAAAAATTTTACTAGGTTTCAACTGGTGTTGATAAAATTGCTAAAACCTGCATTCTGTTAAATACGTAGTGAGTGACAATGGTGATGTACCTTTAGAACTCATAAACAAAAACAAACTTTATCTGCAGTTATTGATGGGATTATCATGGCATCTGTAATGTTAATTTTGACCATACAACTTTGCCATCAGTGAAACAAGCAGACTGTCAAATTGCAACATCATCATTAGGTAATAATATGTCTGTGTGTTTGGCAAATATTTCTACGCATCCTGAATATCTGACTGAAAGGAATCACACTGGAAAATGATAATGAATGTCCTTGAAGTTATCCTCGATACAACATGAATGCAATGTTGTGATTTAGGTTTTTACTTGACACAAATGTGCCATTGCCACTAGATCTGTCAGCAAAACAAGCGGGCTGTGGGTCCATAAAAGAAGCCTGTGTAAGTTGGTACAGTAAATACTCTATGTGATCTGCATGTTTGCTTACATCCATGTGAAACATCATAGACAGGCCAGCAGATATTGCATAATTGTGACTGCATCTAGCAAGTTCAAGAATTATGGTAGCAATACAAATGTTGCTTCAATTTCCTTTCCAGCAATGAAATAATGTGTACTGCTGAACAGTGCAAAGATGCCATTTTTTTGTAAATCCAAACTTCTCATCAGGGTTGAAATTAGCAATAGCATTAATATTTTTTCAAGCTTTTTTTTATCAACTTCCAAGAAAGCTTCATGCTGGAGAAAATACTAAGATGTATCATACACTTGTAATTGTAACTTCTTCAAATTTTTTCCATTATTGATACATTATTAGTTTTGATTTATAAGCCTTTTGATGGCTTTATCACTCGTGTTCACTGCCATAATCCACTTCACAATAATGCGTCTACAAGCATTGAATCATCTAGACATTGTTGGGTGACTTCATTGATAAATTTATTGACTTGCTCAGGCATTGCTTCTGTTGATGGAAGTGTAACTACCTTTTGGTTGTCGAGTAACTAATCATCATAGTTGATCATGAATCTATTGAACTGTTTGTAATCACAAATTAAACAACTGATCTGCAGCAATGTTTTTGATGCTATTGCTGACTCACATTGCAACTTGTTTAGCAGTTTGATGCAGTGCATGAAGGAAAGGTTGCAAGCACCTGTGGTGCACCTGTGAACAATCCCTGACAATGTCTGATGTCTGGTGCAATATGGTATCTGGACCCTTTTGTTCTTGCATGTAAGATTTGTTTGTCCTCTGGAATTTCATTGATGTTTTCAGACCAACTGAGAATTTTTCTTATTGAACACTGTACAATGTCAACCTCATATGGTGTAGATTTAATCAAGATGGCACAGTTAATAGTAGGTTCATGTTTGTATAGGAAAATTGTAAGTCTTTGCCAGACAGTAACAACATTCTCAACCAAATCTCTTCATTGATCGATTCCATGTTGTACATGCCAGCATAAAATCTACTTTTTGCCAGGTTATGCCATCCTCCATAAAAAGTTCAAGTTATTCATGGGAGGATCACTGAATGGTCATGATTTGATATTAGGCAAACTGTAATACACTTGCAGTGATGCTAGTGCAATCTCGAGTGTACATAAAATTACCCAGCAGTGATTTATTTAGAGAAAGTCACATAGAATTCTTGTGTTGTTGATGAGATTGTAATCATCAAAATTAGATGCCTAGGTTGTATTTAATATATAACTCACTGCAGTGCAGCATTGATTTCAAGATGAATTGCCTCAGAAATCATCCTTGGTGTGCAGCCTTTGTTTTTTATATGCATCAACCATGTTTTCAGCAAGTTCATGCATCGATAAACAAAATGTCCCTGGGTCGATTATGTTGTTGGTGAGCAATAACTGACAAATCATTGCAGCCTTATTGATGACTTCTAGTGCCTTGTTGCCCTCATGAACTTACCCATTGAGTGTTTCCAGCTGATCCATGAGTTCATTTTATGTGTGTCTTGGACCACATGTATTCATTTGGACCCAAATGCAATTTGGTGAAGTAACCAAAATCATGGAACCTTTTTATGTCCCTTGTTTATGTAGATGTTTGTGTGCAGGACTGCAGTGTCCTTTTCCTGGTTTGGTTGGTTCCTCCACTGGTGGTGAGTAATATTCTTCCTAGGAAGGCAGATCCTGTTGTTGCGGTTGCCCTCTAAAACCAGCCACATAGATTTTTTGCAAGACCTTTTGGTATGCATGCATAAAATCATTCTAATATGGTTTGGTCTTTTCTTTCCAAATTTTCTAAAAAGCTCAAAAGTTTCTGAAAATCATTCCACATTGGATTATTACTGTATAATCTTTTACATCTACAGGGCTTCTAATAATATACATTTGTGCGTCCCTGACACAATAAAATTAAAAATGATGCATTAAAACCCCAGCCTAAGAGTCCCATAGGACTCAATAACAATTGCTGACCAAGTCGATTTCCAGCTTGCAGAAATAGTTGAGGTGTCACAAAACAGGTCTCAAGGATTTTCTACGATGTCTGTTGAGGTCATGCTCATTAATTATGCATTGTGTTCCTTTCTGAGTGTTGCTGAATAAGTATAGTGCATGTGATCTCGAAAGGACGATGTGCTAAGGATTCAAATTAAATTAGAAGATAAACCTTACGATAATAAATATTACAACCATTTGTTGCTTTCATGTTTAGACTTGGACAATATGCCATTTGCAAATCTGGATAATTATTTTGGGGGTTAAACATATACATGCCAGCCATTATGCTATTGTCGTAATCATTATGCCTTTTTTCAACAAATTATGTTTAATGTTCTCCAGTATATGGATTACACAGTTTTGGTAAATTAAAAAATAAAATAAATAAATATGAGTCAAAAGTTGTGTTCATTATTTTTAGTATCAGCTCTTTTGTTCCACTCTAATAAATTTGTGAAGATGCTTTAAAAACATCACTGCAGAGTAAGAATTTTCCTTGTTTTCTATTTATAGCAACTGTATATGACCCAGTTTATTTCCAAGAAAACAGATGGGTTTCATCAATTTGACCTTAGCCTCACAGATTCGTTATATTCATATAAAATTAGGTAGTGGATCAATCTATGGTTTTATGGAAAATGGCACCAGATTATAAGCAAGACACTCTATGGTGTGACTTGTGGATGTTACACAACAAAAAATGTTAGAGCAGATGGATCTTTGCAAACTTCAAAAGATGTCATATCAGAAAAAAGGACAAATCAATACCGTTTTACAAACTTTAAAAGAAGAATATGAGAGTAATGAAATACAACACTCGGGATTGAGCACATTAATGCTCATTGCAAAATTTAAAATTAAATTCACGATCATTCATTTCTATAATTAAGATGCCTCGCCCAATATTTTTATTTCAGAGAGCATGATGTGTTACTAAATAACGGCCTCGTGTAGCGTGTTCCCAAGTCAACTGAAGGGATATCAATTTTAATACATGAATTTTTAAAAAATTACAAATAAGTAAAACTGACAAGGTTTTGTGTCTCTCTTCCTGGCATTACAATGGATATTTATCCACTTCATGTATACCCAGCATGCTTGTGAGAGGGGACTGCAACTTTTGCTGGTGGAACTCCTATTTTCACTAAAAATTCTAGTGAGACTTCTCTCTCTCTCTCTCTCTCTCTCTCTCACACGCACACATAGACACACAACTTACTGTAGAAACTATAAAGTTGAACCCTTTAACATCTTGTAAGGACCCTATAAAATTCAAATGTGGGGGTCCTCGTGACTCCATAAGATATCAATTTAACAGAAGCCCTGATTTAGCCAATTCCTTGACTACCCATCTGACCCGTTCCTTGTTGATAGAACTTGGTTGCATATCTGAGAATATTTCAAGCTCCACCATATAATCTTCCAGCTGTTTTGGGGCACGTACATTAGCGGTAAACTATATGGGAATGTCAAATACTTTCTGCTGTGCCAGTTCATTAAATTTTTGAACTGCTGTGTTGAACTTTGATTTGTACTTAGGTGGTTTTTGCTGTGGAAGGTTTGCAAGTGCCTCACTAACATCCTCTTACATGTTCTCTAACCTTTTCTGAATTTGTACTAATTGTTCTGGTACAATCCTGATAGGACCAGGTTATTCCTATCATCTTGGCTGTTTTGCACGCAGCTCTTTTCACTTGTTCCACACTTTCCACAGTTTTGGGTTCAATTTACAGCTTATTTTATTGGTTTGATCGGCAGTGCAAACATTTGTTGAAAGCCCATTGTGTGAGGTCTTCCTGTGCAGTTTGTCTTGACTGTAACATATCTCTAACATATTTGCATGCATCCATCTACACCTGTATAAGTTACAGTTGATCGTGCATGGCTTTGCTTCATCAGTTAGCAGCCTTTGCTATAGCATCACCAGCAGATTTTGTCTTTGTATGTTTATTTTTTGTTGTTAAATTGTTATGTCAGATGTTTGTGTATAAAACGTCTCAAAAGTTTCCAGATGTTTTGGTTAAGTCAGTAGTGAGACGTATCTTTGAAGGAGGTATGAAGGCCAAGATTGCGCTTGGTAGACAAAAGTAATCCATGACATTGCTTGAGCATGGTTGGCCAAACAAGCAATGTGGCAAATTTACAAATGCACACTAAGAAATATTTCCTGTGGATGGTTTGATCTGAGAATGCCTAACAAAGTGCATCAGGCTGATCTTTTGTTTCTTCAACATGCTTACATTTGGGGATGAATATATAAGTACATGATAACTATTGTAGATGTTGCCAGTAGATACAAGGAAGCAAAGCTGTTGATGTCTAAAGATTCTGCAAGTGTCACAGATGCACTTAAACATATCTGTGCATGTTCACCACTAACATTCTGCATGTATTGCAAGTAGATCCTGGTAAGGAATTTCTTAGAGCAGCTGCTGCATTGTTAACAAAACACCAAGTGTTTGTTCATGTTGGTCATGTTCATATACATCATGATCGAGCTATTGTGGATCAATTTAACTCTACACTTGAAGAATTATTATTATTTGGACATCAGTACACACAAGATTTGTTAATATGGTCATGTTCTCAGACCCAGAGTGCTAGCACTCTAGAGTGGTCATGTGAATGGATAATGACTTCTATCAGTCATTCAGACTCTGAATAATGAAATTACACACGCAATGGGTTAAAACCCACTGAGATGATTTGGCAAAAGGCTTTAACTGTTACCAACAAAATAATTTCACAACCACTGCCATTGGACCCAGTCAGAAACAGTTCTTGTTCTGTATCTGATACACTGTGTGAGTCAGAAGGCATGTAGTGTCATGATACTGACCTGGTAATCCGTTGTTGATGCATTTACACTTCATACCAGATTGATTTTTTTCCCAGAACAACCAAATGGTTATCATTTGGATTTGGTGCCTGATATGAATGAGCTGCAAAACCAAGTGAAACTCATCTGTGGGAGGCAAAGCCTTTTAGTAGAGTATTTATGTTAGAAGAATTGCAAGTCATTTCTGCTGATACAGAACTACCACCAAGATTTATTTTAATGCACTAGTTCGTCAGTATGCTAGCATATCAGTTGTAAGTTGATTGATGATTGCATGGTGCCCATATGCAAAACTGTAAATATCTATTGCTTTGCGTCAAGCAGTGACAAACTCAGCATGGTGCAATGATACACATCTATACAATATTACTTTGACTGGATCTGATTTGCTGTATGTGTCAGTTTGTGTCACTCATGCAAGAATTCAGTGTACATGTTGAGTTCTTTAGCCTTTTTGGTGTTTTTATCACTTTGCGGTCCAACCACAATCAAATACATTTTAGGACACGGACCATAGTTTTGTGATTGTCTTTCCTGAGCACTCTTCCTATAATTTACCAACAACTATTTTGCTGGTGTTACTAAACAGTGAACGACCTTTTGGATACTTGCTGCTGTCAGACCTGTATACTAAACTTAGTTTAGCCATGTCCATGCACACATCATCAATTGTAATGTACATCAAAAGTGAGTCTTTATCCATGCACACATGTAGGATTTTTATGTTTTCACCATATTATGGTTTGATCTTGTCATAGGAAAACTCATGCATGATAAATTTAGAGAAGTCCAGCTTTTCACATTTTTTTTTCATAAGAGTGACCATGTATAAATTGTTGCACTTCCAAGATATTTCCTTAGTCAATTAATTTATCAAGATTCTTCAGATATATATTTGAAAAATCATACATCTTTTGGGCTTCTTTGACAACCTATATGATGCATTTAAATGAAACAGTGAAGTAATCTTTTCTTTAGCATTAACGCTCCATTGCATTGGTAATACAATCACAGAATTGGATATGCTCATAATTCTTTCAAAATACTATATGAATCAATCTGTGAATGTTTTGCTATTTATATAATATACTTCACTGATTGTTTAATATAATATTCTCACACTATCTATGACACAGTTAGTATAATCATACAGAGAAAACACAGCTACTCAAATATAACAGTAATATTTTGTGCATAATATAGTGGCAATCAATAACCATATTTCTGCAGCAATATTTTTGCCCCATTGTGTAGTATATTTATAATAAATAAAATATGCCTGACTGTGGCATCATGGTATTTACTTTGCGACTTACTGCAGGTTACAATTGCAATAGGCTTACTGCATTTTCATGAGTGTAATTTGCACTTGTGTGATTTAAGGTAAAGTCATTGGTAAAGACAAATGTTAATAACTGAAATCTAAAAGCCCCATAATGATATTAAGAACAGAACACTTAAGAGAGACAAAAATAATTTAATTGGATATTTGTATTTATATGTAGGTAATCTGATTGAAATTTTGTCGATTAGATAAACTTTTCAATCTTAAAAAACATTTTTTAACCATTTCAGCAAAATTTGTTTGGCTGGATGAGAAGAAAAATCCACTTGGTAAACAAATGAAATTTGGTAGGAATATTTATATTCAAATAGAGATGACCTGATCAGATTTTCAAGTTGTTAATTGCAAATTTTTGAACTTGTTGGACCTGTTAAACAAAAAGCACTTGAGGTCAGCAAATGAAATTTGATATACATTTTTTTAAGAGTAATTGTTTATGCAGTGGGGGCATGTATGTTTTATAAAACAAAACTAATTTTTACACAAATTTGTGAATAAATTATGGATCCTAATAAGTAATTGAGTTCTTAACAATAATGCAAAACTATTAAAAAATTAACTTACCATCAAAATTCAGCAACAGCAACTGTACACTATATGTTATTCTTGCCTAAATTTATCACATAATTCTGTCTAACCATTACCATCTGTCCAACCATCTATCTGCTGTATAGAGATAGCGTGATAGACAGGCAGATAAATATTTTTATTCCTACATATTTATTTCAGGGACTCAGAGCTGATTGTTACAGTCAGAGGACCAAGGCCGGAGAACATCCTTTTCATGGTTCATGAAGTTTTTGATGGCCTTATTTCTGAGTCTTTCAGAGGTGTGACCTATGACTTCATGATGCCTTGTTTGGATTGCACCAAACATGTAAGAATAGCTTGTTATTAAATGATAGGCCCATATTTGTCTGTTTACAGCCTAAAAGGTTTTAACACAGGATATGAATACAGTTAAGTGATAAATACAAGTACATAAGCAGTGCTTCATTGCCGTACTGTAAAAGGCAAGAAGTAACTTATGATTTTATACATGCATATTTCTCAGAGTGCTGTTGTTACTACACATTTGGCAAAAATGCTTTGAGAAAGTATTTTGTAAACATTTGCTAAGGATTGAATAAACATGTTTAATTTTGCTGCAGTAGAATCAAAACTTTTTGTTAATAGTCATTTTGATGAAGTGCTTGTAACATGCTTATGAAACATGCTTAACAAAGGCCTTTTAAATGCTTATGAAGCATGCTTAACAAAGGCCTTTTAAATGCTTATGAAGCGTGCTTAAAAAGGCCTTTTAAATGCTTATGAAGCATGCTTAACAAAGGCCTTTTAAATGCTTATGAAGAATGCTTAACAATGGCCCTTTAAATGCTTAAAGGGGAAATCCATAAAAATTTTCACTCATTATTATTTGATAGATATATTCTTAATAAATAAAGAAAATGCAAATGAAGTTCAGAGAAAGTTGTGGTTATGGAAATAATTTCTAATTTTTGATAATCAAATTTTACAGTGTGTTTGATGCTGTGCAGTTTTAAAATGTATGAATAATATGAAAGCATCAGGATTTCAAAATGGTTCATTATTACATAAATGTTTACTTTTACATGCTTGATCTGACATTCGATACATCTGTTTGATGCATATTTCCATATCACACACCCATATTTGAGCTGCTTCAGGTGCCTTAATTGATGTCCACCCATACATATTTTTTTACATACATACATAATCCACCCGTACATATTTTTTTTCATACATACATAATCCACCCATACATATTTTTTGATGCAGTTGATAGAACCTTTAGTTCCCATTTAGTTTTGAATTCATTCATACAGTAAAGCTTCAGATATTTTAAAGCATTAAAAAGGGGGTATGTAATAAATGCCAAATGACATTCCTGTTTTTTACTGACTCAGGCAAAAGAACTTGTTTGGCGTCACTTTTGAAAATGTCTCAATCTGACTGCCTTCAAATATCCCTATTCCATATCAGACTTGTTCTTTGTGCCAACTCAGAATGAAATATGTATGCAGTTTCGTGGTTTTATGTCATGAGTTTACTTTATATTCACACAGTGTTAAAAATCCTATTAATGTTATTCAAGAGAAATATATTCATAAAATCAAAAACTTTAATACACTAAGCCTCAAGATATGGTTACTTTTAATTCAGCTGTGTTTGGGCTTTTTTCCCCAATGAGGATTAAAGTTTGTGACAATTAATATAAGGTGTAAAACTTAAAAGTCACTGTTGTGATTACTGAAGTGTCACATGAAAACAGAAAATCATCTGGACTTAAAATTTCATAGATGACTGAGTAGTAAATAAATATTTTGTTATGTTTGGCATGGAAGGACTGTAATCATGAGTTTCAACTAGTATATAGTGTTACGTATCGGCTCGTTCAAAAGTAACAAAAGAAAAGAGTGAAGACAACAAGCTTTGTAAGTTTTAACAAAAATAATTTATTTCCCTAGAA